>JAJMKJ010000007.1:0-96557 GCA_030569255.1 Insectozyma sakaeoensis | reverse complement strand
AAGTATTTTGTCATGTCAAATATGAGAATATTCCCGTTTATTTAATTCAAAACAATTCAATATCTGTGTTTTCTAATGAAAAAGAAACTATTAAATTTTTTACCAGAAATTTGGGCCTAGGGATGTTATGCCAAGTGGAGAGAGAATTATTCATACTATTCTATCGTCGGGAGAAGCTCGTAAAAGCTATGATTTTGAATTTCAATACAATTAATAAAATTAACAAAATAAGTTTGGACTCTTACCCGAATGAAATTCTAATCAACCAAAAGTTAGCGAAACGACAACAAATATCCACAACTTCTAGTATCGATAAAAGCAATGAGAAAGTTCAAGCTCCACCTGTGTCGAAAGCAGAATCGTTTCATCTAGACACAGTCCTATCAAATCAGGAACAAATACATTATTCAATTAATAAAATTATATCTTCGGGCCTTCGATTACGAGGATTATCGTCATCTTTGGTGGATTCTTTGAATGATAAACTAGCAATAAAAGAAATTCATCAAATGACCTTCAAGTCCACTTTATTTGCTTTAAGAAAAAACAATTACAACTTCAATAAGAAGTCTGACTCTCAATTGACACTCTCGCAAATACAAAATATTGTCGAAAGTCTACTACATTTATACGTCGATACCGAATAATATATATTTACAAGTCATTAACATTTATTTGTTTATATGAAGGTGGTATGCTCATGTTTGATGCACTTTGTAATTGTTTGGCCAAAGAATTTATGTTAGCATTTGCATTTGATTTAGGTTTCTTAGCTTCAATTTTTGCTTGTTCTAATTTATCCAAGAGAATTGATCTATCTTTATGCAAATAACCACCTTTTTCAGCATTGGAATAATATGAAATATCTCTTTTACTTTTTGGTCTTGCTTGCAATGGCACATATCCAAATTTCAACAAAAATTTTTCTGGATTCAAATGTGCTCTCAAACCTAGCTTTGTGAAAAACCTTGCTGTAAAATCAAATCCAGTTTGTTTAATGGTATCAATTGCGACTTTTGTTGCTTTTGAAGCTTCTATATTCAATGGTACGTTATACTTTGAATTTCCGTCTCCTAAAATTTTAACTCCATCTACTAAAGTACCGGTAATCATGCCACAATCTTTCATAGTTTTAATATCCAAAGTATCACCTTCTTTCAAAGGAATTCTATTATGTTTCCAGAAATCAGATATCCTATTTAAATTGATTTCATAATATTCTTTTCTACCCAAATTTCTAAACCCGGAAATCTTAAACTGTTTAAAGAAAGGGGTTTGACCACCTTCAACAAATTTTGGTACTTTCCCTCTTGCTTTCTGACCTTTTTGACCTCTACCAGATGTTTTACCTTTTCCGGATGAGGGACCTCTACCTAATCTTTTATAATTGTGTGTAGATCCCACAGCAGGTTTTAAACCGCCTAAGCCACTGAAGTAACGTATATGCGTGAATATTGGTCTACTGGTAGACTTTATAAAATTAGGTAGGTTGAACATAGTTTATTTAAAAAATTTTTGAGTCGAATTAATTTTTCATGTGTGTATAATTTTCAAAATAAACAGCGCTTTGGAAATAGACCACTCCAAAATAACCTAATTGGAGCCATTTGGAATCTAATAATTCGCAGAATATAAATTTTTTCTTGACAATGTTCTTTTTAGGAACTACTATGGTTTACTTTTAATTGTCCTCGAAAACTCATTGGGACACTTTTTGGTTCCTTTGGTGTTAATGCTTGTGTGTAGTACTCAATTTGTGTGGATGCAAAATAATCTACGAGGATCGAAACTCAATTAGCAATTCACAATTATTATTACAAAAAATCAACAAGATGAATCAATAAAATAGATATTTGCTAGTTAATTTTGAGGATACCGATAAAAAGTATACTTTTCAAATGTTATAATTTTGTTTTTAACGTATTTTAGTTTATATAGTTTTTACCTAATACATATGATAAAAAAAAAAAGTATATATGAGGTAAAAACTATAAACTTATACAGTAAAATCCTAAGAGTTTGACACTAGTTTCATTAAGATTAAAAGCTAGATACTGACTATAAAGTAAACCAAGAGGAACCTATTTAAAGGGGATTATTTTTGCTGCAAAAGTTGTAATCATAATTTTAAAATTTGTTTTTTACCGTAGCACCGGCGGTTATAAGTCAGGCATCTCTAACGTTTTAAAGGTTTATTAATAATGATTCTACACAATGTTGGAAAAATTACAATCCTGGAATTTTGTTATAATTATAGTCAACTTATGTATTCAATTGCTACTTTTTTCAATAAAAATTAACCAAAATGAAATACATATATTATTTCATACAATGATTGTACCATATTCATTTTCTTTGGTATAGATATATCGCTTCTACAAATCTTCTTATATTGTTTCAATTTCTTTGCAGACCAAGTCTTGCTTAATTTCCCTGTCCAATTTCGCTTGTTTTTGAAATAAATATACTATCACATTTGTATGAGCAAATGTTATAAAAGACTGTAATATATAATTTTTTTAACTTATAGGAATCACTTCAGATGCTAAATTTTTTGAAATAGACATGTACTTTATAGAGATTTCACCTAATTTTAATACATACCATTAAAAAAACTCTTTAACGATTGTAACATGTACGGCTTGCAATTTTCAAACCTTAGGATATTTAATTTGACGAAATTTTATTATAATAAGGTGGTTTAGTTATCAAATTCTTTAATTTCATCTCATAAAGGTGAACTAAATTCACCTTTGATATCAATTTGAGCTACATACTGGATTTGTTTTTAATTTATTGCAATTTTGAAAGCTTCACTAGCTAATATTGTTGCAAAAACATCCAAACAATCAGCTTTCATTAATCAATCACGTTTTCAATCTATGGAATTGACCAATTTTGAAAAGCAATTAAAATCAATAGATCAGACAAGGTTTCAAATCAACAAAAAATTTTAAATAAACTGTACATGGGATAACAAACCGACGATTTTTTTGTAAATTTCCCAGATAGTTTAGTGGCTAGAATTACCGTTTGTCGCATGGTAGACCAGGGTTCAATTCCCTGTCTGGGAGCTTTTTTTCTTTTTTTTCTTCTTGTTATTTCTTTTTTTTTTCTTTTTGTTATTTCTTTTTTTTTTTCTTTTGTGTAAGTCAAAGTTATTGACGAATATAAAAAAAAGTGTGTTTTTCCACACATTCTTTTTGTTGATCAATTTTTGTAACATGACATACAAATATATTTCCAAACAATATCAAGTCAGTTTACAGAGGAAATAATAACATATTATTCATATTGTGATATAATGGGCCTTGGTCCGTAATAACCGGGACAGGGTGGCAGCAAGAGATGGATTACTTATGAAACATTTGACGCTAATGCTATCTATTTGAAATTGGTGATACAATACCACGTTGAAGCTGTAATTGTTATGGTTATATACTAGTTGATGTATATTAGTTTTTAAGTTTTTTACTGTCGAATAAAAACTAAATTATGCACCAACAGGCACATATATAACCATAACAATATGGTAACAGTGATAATGATGGAAACCATAAAATTACAACAATGACATGATAATAATCAGTATAGGAGTAACAATATCAGGAATTATTGTACATGGTATTCATGTGCATCTAGCATTATGTTGATCTTTACATAGCTTGTCTTCGAATAGGGGTGAAGACAGGCTATGTCCCCTGTATTTTTATGTTGTGACCACGTCAGGTTCGTACTTGGTCAGTCCTATCATACATTGTGATTTGGCTAAAATTTGGAAAAAGGATGTATAGGATTGGCTAATTCACGAAATCCGATATGGATTCCCCTGACAGCGACAATTCCCATTGATGAAGAGTCGATGAAGAGTCGCCGGTTGTTGTTTATCAAAAAGGAAATAAGAAGGCAGAGAGAGCGGTGAAATTAAAAAACCCATGTTGGCTATAAATTTAATGGTTTTAGCGCCAACGTGACAGTAGCCTATAACAAACCCATTTAGAGACTTTACCTTGATAACGTTGTCACGTTTACTTTTAAGGTCAATAGCGGACCCAACTAGTTTTTTGAATGGTCCTTTCTTGCCTTATTCAATTGGTGTTTCTGTTTGAAACATTGGGCATTAGTATGGTTTCCATGCGGATGCTCTGTGCATTTGTCCTTGAAATCCACCTTCTTCTTACTGAACCCAAACTTAACACCTCGATGAAAGGATTTCATCTTCTCCTTCTCGGAATCCAAAATTTCAACGGTGTCGAGTTCTTCAAGCGACTGGAAACCATAAACAAAAGGTGTATAAGAGTCACTAATGTTCCCCTTAAATGCCTTCAAAATTGTCCCTTGATGCTCCCTAATTGCTCGTGATGGCAACTTCGAGTACAAGTCTTGAAATTTCTCAATAAACGTCGCTGTGTTTGTGGTCTGTTTGAAATTGGTAATCTTGAATAACAAGTCTTGCACCGTTCCCAAACTTGTTCTGGAACAACTTTTCAAATATTTTGAAGGTAAAGGGATTGTTTAAGTTGCTTAATGTCATGGCTCTCTCAGCCTTTTTCCCTTTTTGATAAATAACCATTGCTTGCTTTTCCTTCATGTTGCTATCGGACAACCGTATCTTGCTGTTATGGTTTTCGAGCATGGAATAAATTTAGCTCGCTTTGTGAATCTATCCACGACCACAAGAATTTGATCTTTACCATCGACCTTCGGAAAACCGCTAATGAAATCCATGGAAATACTATTCCAACGACCTTCTGGTATAGGCAATTGATGTAACAACCCATATTTGTTTTGATTTCGTGGTTTTATAGATTGACAAACAGTACAACATTTCACAAATCACTTGACATCATTTTGCATATTCGGCCAATAATAATACTGAACTAAATCCAAGAATGTCACTTGAACTCCTGGATGTAAAGACGGTAATTGATTGTGATGAAGTTGCAATACTCTATTTTGTAATTCAACTGTTGGAATCCAAATTCTGTCAACATCACTTGAAGTCAAATCAAAACTTGAGTAATCCATTGTCTAATTTGAAATGTTTGATTCGTTGTTTGAACTTCTTTGGTACTGGTAAATTATTCTTCAACACGTCATATATTTCACAAGATTGTTCATCGTTAGCATATCCAGTTTGAATTTCATTTATAATATCTTCACCAAGATTGTTTGTAATTAACGAAATTGACGTAGCTGCTAATGTAACGGCTAATGTAGTAGTCGAACCTTCAGTACTTTCCATTTCTGATGAATCCAAAGTGGATTGGTAAAGTTTTTCTTCAAAACGTCGACTCAATGGATCAGCTATATTCTGTGAACCTTGAATGTATTGAATATCTAGATCAAACATATTCAAGAGGTCTAACCAACGTGCAAATCTTGGAGATGGTGGATGCTTTGAATTTAACAAGTATTTTAACAGTTGATGGTCAGTCTTAATCGTGATTTTGTGACCTAACAAGAAATATCGATATCTGTCAAGCACCATAACTATCAGTAGCAACTCCTTCTCTCTGATTGGATAGTTAAATTGATATTTCGTCAACACTTTACTGTAAAATAAAACTGTGCCAATTTTCTTGCCTTCGCTACTAAACCGTTCAATAATTGCACCAACGGCGACATTACTTGCATCTGTTGTTATCACATAATGACTTCCGAGTTCTGGCGGTACCAACTTGAAAGTCTGGTTTTAACAAGTTCAAATGCTTCAGTTACTGATGCATCAGTTAATTTCACCTGTCCATTGATATACAAAATCAACGGGCGCACAATTGTTGAGAATTGGCGAACAAATTTTCGGTAATACGTAGCAAATCCGACAAAACTCTGCATTGCTTTTTTATTCTTTGGCAACTCCCATTTTTGTAATGTTTCCATCTTCTCACGAACTGTTCGAATACCATCACCAGATATAAGATGTCCCAAAAACACCATACTTTTCTTGAAGAAGCTACACTTCTCTATGCTAGCCACAAGCTGATGTTTCTTGATAGTATCGAAAACTAATTTCAAATGTTGCATGTGTTCTTGTCTGGATTTTGAAAATATCAAAATATCATCCAAATATACCACAACAAAAAAGCTGTGAACTGTCTAAACACATGATTCATAATTCGCTGAAAACTTCCGGGGGCGTTTGTCAAACCAAAGGGCATCACTAGCCATTCATAAATACCAAAAGGAGTACTGAACGCAGTCAATTCAACACTCTCCTTTTCCATGTAAATTTGATGACAGCCAGATACCAAATCTAACTTACTCAAGTAAGCACATCCAGCAGCTCTCTTCAAAGTTTCTATTTGTCCTTGAAATCTACCTTCTGCTTACTGGACCCAAACTTAACACCTCGATGAAAGGATTTCATCTTCTCTTTCTCGGAATCCAAAATTTCAACGGTGTCAAGTTCTTCAAGCGATTGAAAGCCATAAACAAAAGGTTTATAAGAGTCACTAATGTTCCTCTTAAATGCCTTCAAAATTGTCCCTTGATGCTCTCTAATTGCTCGTGATGGCAACTTCGAGTACAAGTCTTGGAACTTTTCGATGTACGTAGCCGTATTTGTGGTTTGTTTGAAGTTGGCAATCTTGAATAACAAGTCTTGTACCAATTCCTTGTTTCCAAACTTCTTCTGAAACAATTTCTCAAACTTCTTGAAAGTAAGCGGATTCTTCAAGTTGCTCAATCTCTCAGCCTTCTCAGCCTTCTTCTTTCCATAATCTTCGCCGATTAACGGTAGAATTTCATGAGTTAACCAGTGGTAAGCCTTGCCGGTTAAATATTGTCTGGCAATTACCAACATGTGGTTACCTATTATCTCCTCCTTCTTCTCACTCATTTAGCAAAGTAGCGTGATCTCATATGGTTTACCGCAGCATAATAAAATTACTTTTATCGGTCTTTTCCTAAATTGAATCTTTTTTTCTGCTTTTCCACTAGCAAAAATTTCTGAAGCGTATCTCTCTCTACCTTAACTTCTGAATACCTTTTAAAAAAATATTAAACCATTTTAAGCAACCAACTGGTTCCCTGGGCCCTCTTCTCGCCCTTCTGGTAAACAACTATAGCCTGCTTTTCCTTCATATCGCTATCAGACAACTCGGTATCTTCATCATCACTTGATTCTAAAGCAGAATAGTATTCGCCGATTAACGGTCGAATTTCACGAATTAACCAGTATCCTGCTTTTCCAGTTAAACATTGCTTAGCTATCGCTAACAACTGCGATATTTCATACGGCAAATTAGAAGAATGTGAATTTGGCCAAATCAACGATTACCACACTTTATAAACCTACTTTATTATCAACGGCGGCAAGATCAAGATGATAGATATTAATTTGATTGCATGGGGTAATCGTCGCATACAAAAGCAACAAAACTAGGAAAAGAGAAGAAAATCAGACATGTAAATAGGGTTAACTTACAAAAATTTCAACAAAAATTCTATTGTCTTATCTGGTGGTGAAAAATATGTTCATAGATTAAAATAGTGAGACTCATCGGTACCAGATCTAATCACCAAAAAACCATCTTTTGTGCTCATCAGTAAGATATTGTATTTATGTGTGCCTAGTTATTGCAATGGAAGTTGTAGAACACAATATATGGAAAACTGGACAGTTGAAGTTATGAGATGACTTTGTACCTGTTCTCTCCTAAACTTTACATAACACAATGGATAGATCTTTCTTGATCTGTTTTACCTTCTCCTTGAAATAACTGGAAATTTGATACAAGTTTTGTATGAGATCCGTTTAATGATAATAAAGTTAAAGCCTATCTAAAATTTTGTAATTTTGATTCATAACTCGTATCAATTAGTTGAATTCATATTAGCCGTCTTAATGGACCTCTATAACTGGCTATTTGAAACAAAGCATTATTATCTATTTTTACAAAAAGTTTAATGACCCCAAACTATTATTAGTAAGTGTGTCAGATGAAAATCATGAGTTTGGTGTGTTGTACCAACATTTGTTCAAGAGAAGTTGCAGTAATTTTTGAATCATTACTGCAGGCATTTTTGAAGTCACTAGCGCGACCGCACTAGTTTTTTGAGTCGCTGAATTTAGTATTTTCATTACTATTTCAATTATACTTTCACATCTGTAGATTCCATCTCTTGTTCCTATAACACTGAGCATTTGTATGCTTACCATTTGGATGTGCAGTACACTTATAGTTAAACCCTGATTTCTTCTTGCTAAAGCCAGGTTTAACTCCACGATAAGTAGTAGATTTCATTTTTTTTTTTTCTGAATCCAAAATTTCAATAGTATCAATTTCAGATAGTGAAGTTAAGCTATGAGCAAAGGCTTTATAAGCATCACTAATGTTTCTTTTAAAAAACTTTAAAATTAGTGACTCATATTGTTTGATGGCTGCAGTTGGTAGTTTAGCGTATAAGTTCTGGAAATTTTCGATAAACTGTGGAGTATACGTCTTTTGTTTAAACCTTGCTATTTTGGCTAAGATTTGTAGAACTAAATCTTCATCACCAAACTTTTTCTTAAATAGCTTTTCAAATTTCTTGAAAGTGAGTGGATTTTTGATATTTTTCAACTTGTTGCCCTTTTCAGTTTCGACTTTCTCGTTATTCTTCGTAGATGAATTTTCATCTATTGGGTTAGCACTTTGAGACGAACTCATATCCTCATCATCGCTTGAATCTGTGTCGAAATCCATAGCTTGGTAATACTCTCCAATAAACGATTGAATTTCGTGAGTTAACCAACGTCCTGCTTTTCCAATTAAGAATTGTCTAGCTATTGCTAACATATCAAATGCATTCATCTCTTCGCCCTTTTCCATCTTTTTGGCATAATAATGAGCTCTCATATGATTAACGGCCGTATAATAATTATACTTGTCAGTTGTACCATTAAATTGAAATTTGTCTTCTACTTGGGTTCTAGCATGATTGAATTTGGGGGCATATCTACCTTGTCTTGAATTTCTGAATTCCATTTTTCAAAAAAAAACTTGAATCTTTTATGGTGCCAACTGTTGGTCTAGATTTTGGGGAGTATTTATTAATAAGTAAACGGTAATTTATTGATACTAGAATGAATAAGCCCTATTCAAATAACTCTTATTAGAAAATGTTGTTCTAAACTAACTAACTAACTAACTAAAAAAAAAAAATCCATCGAATTTTCACACCGTCTTCTTTCGCTGACTTTTATGCAAAATGAAGTGCAGGAATTCAAGAGAGATGAGATTTCTAACGCCAGTTTACCCGCCAAGTGCTTTTGTTGGACAAGTTTAGCATCCAGTATGCGGCTTACAGATGGCACCCGACTAGCGATGGCATCAAAAGAAATAATTATGCGATGGCATCAAAAGAAATAATTATGCGATGGCATGTCCTATCTACCATCGCTTATCTAATAGCTTTTTTTGCCCGCATAGTCGAAACGCGACTTCCGGGAGTCACCATATAATGACTTTGTTAATAGTGAGGAAGTATACTGTCTCTTCTATAAATCCGAATATACATATTGTACATATTCGTGTGATTCCTGCCGACTGGGGTGGATAAGTATCCAAATATACAGCTTCACTAACTATCTTCTTGACTACCCCTGGAGACACACCATGTCCTATGTTTTCCTGACTTTCTACTCTGATCTATCAAAAAATTCAAAGCGTTTCATGAGCGAGGTTTTCAGACATACCCATATTAACTATTGATAGAATGTCAGAAAAAACACTTGAGGTATAACAATTGCATTTGTCTAAACATTCTATCTAAATGGATAAGGAGGTAGCATTAACCTCTTAGGCTCATCTTGTTCCTCCAAAACATGTTGAGCATCCAGTATGCGGCTTACAGATGGCACCTGACTGGTCGATTGCATTTAAGAAATAAATGATTATGAGTCAATTACAAAACAAATATAATTATTATGAGTTAGTAATTTCTATGCACAAAGGTTGATCAGTCAGAAGTCTGGGTGGAACTGGAATAATATTTAAATGGTTAAGAATTCCCTCTAAATAGTTCAACAATTAATTAAATTCAATTAATACAATTAATATAAGTCTTTGAATAGGTTCTGTTTACTTATTCAACCTCGTATTAAATAAAGAAGTATAATTTATCCTATCTATCATCGCTTGTCGAATACTCAACCATGCCTTTTCTTTTCTGAAATTCACTATATATAAAACTACAAAATTAAATATATATTGACTACCTAAGGCTGTTGGTAGTTAACCCATTTATTTCTTCAATGCTGGACTAAAAAGAACCATGATATGACCCTAAGTGGGACAGGAAACGATGCATTCTGCGAGGATAGCGTTAACCTCAGGGTTTGTTTTTACGCATACAAAAAACACTAACAGGCGCCAGTGGTTTAGTGGTAAAATCCAACGTTGCCATCGTTGGGCCCCGCGTTCGATTCGCGGCTGGCGCATTTTTTTTGAATTTTAATCTTTTTTTTTATCAGAGATCAAAGAAAGATTTACTAACGCGTAAATTTTTTCCCTATGACATGCGAAACTTGATCCAAAAAAAAAAATAGTATTTCCTACTACTACCTCCCAATGTCTAACATAGAATTGAGGTCACTACTAAGAAGCTGGGAATATAAGCTTGCGATTTTTGTCGGATGTTACTTTTTGTTTTCTCACATAGTTTTAGAAAGCACCTATCAAGTCAAAGAGTCGGGACTACAAAAGCATTTGAAAATTTTACCCGAAGAAGCAATTAGTTATTATGACCTGACAGTAGAGTTGGAAAATGTGGATGAATTGGCATACATGCAATATGCAACAAATTACGATTATCTAAATCTAGCTATTGTTAATTTCATTCATCTCAAGAGATCGGGGACCAAAATACCAAATTTGGTTATTTTGTATGATCAAATATTACAATACTTTGCAAGTAACAAATGGACCCAATTGTATCAAATTGCAAATTACCACAATATAACGTTACGACTGGTTCCGCTTATAAAGGCTAACTATAAGGATAATTCTAATTGGGCGGCATCATTCACAAAGTTTCATGTATTCAACCAGGATGAATTCAAGAGAATTGTTTTTTTCGATTCAGATTCCATGTTTGTGAATGTAACAAACGTTGATAATTTTGAGTTGTCGGATGAGTACTCGAATATTGACGAGTTATTCAAAATCCCCACGGAGTTGTCATTTGCGTTGCCGCAGGCATATTGGTTAAACAAAGTTGTTGAGAAGAAAATTCCACCTCCTAGAAACAAAGTTGAAATACCAAATGCCAAAAGGCAAAGTTTGAGAATGAAGAAGATGGTAAGCGATTTAAAACAAGGGGGGTGGACCAATTTGCCACTGTTGATTTATGAGAAACACAAGTTTGATAACCCAACCAATTTTTTTGCAAACCACGTTATGGTTATCAAACCATCTAAAGCTGTTTTCAATAGTTTGATGAAGTATGTCAATAATCCATTCTACTGGTCAATTACAAACCGGGCCAATTTGAGAAAACATGATGATTACGACATGGAAATTTTGAACAAATATTTGAATAATGAATTGAGAAAAAAAAAGATCAATGTAGGAATATTACCTCATAGAGTTTATGGGGTGTTGACGGGGGAGTTTGGTGAGAAATGGCATGAAAGATTTGTGGTTGAACCGCAATATTTACCATTTATAACTAAAAAACTGAATAAAGGCTGGGATCCAAAGTCAATTTTCAAGAAAATCAAGTTGATTCATTTTTCAGATAGTCCGATACCAAAGCCATGGGAAGATCAAAATAATTATGATCCTTACAATAGTAATAAGATTTACTGCATCAATGATGACATGGAATCCTATAACAGAGAATACCCGACTGAATTCAAACCAAAGCTTATAGAAGACTGTGACAGTGTGAGTATATGGAACTGGTTTCGAAACACCTTCTATAAGCAAAGATACGGATTGTGGGTTGTATGACAATGTTTGCCTCTTGTACATAGCCTTTGTTTACATTTTTGAATACCTTTTTTTGTTTTTTTGTTAGTCCAAATTTAGAAATAAAAAAATTTTAGCCATTGATCTCAAACAACACTATCTCTCTATCTCCATGAATCGAAATTATATTGTCACTATAACGTTAGATCAAATAGCCACAAGTTTGACAAAAAGAGCTGATGAGACTACGGATGTGGCTGAAACAGCGATGCCCACGTTGACCGACTCAAATGCCTATACAACTCCTGCCATATCAGTGCCCCCTAATAACAATAATCCATACATAGTTAGAGAGCACAACCCATCGGGAACGGTATTCATTGCTGTTGGTGTGATAGTTGGAGCTATTTTATTGGGCTTTATATTGTACCATCTAATTATCTCATTGAGTGCTTCAAGACTCGCCAAAAAAACTAGAAACCAAGATAGAACGTTTTACGAAAAATACCAGACTAATGAAGGCACAGGTGCTTATGGAATAACTCCAACGGGAACCTTGAACGACTACTCCAACTATCATGCATCCGTTTCGAAGTTACCTTTGCTAAATCCAACAAAATCTTTCCTTGGAAATTTTGGAGGCTCACAACAGGGTGATACTTCGACTATATATCAATCCGAGTATGGAAACAATATTGCTACGTCAAAACACGACTTGACCAAGATGTTTATCTCACCTACGGCAGAAGTCATGCAGCATAAGAGAGTAAAATCCTACAATCCGTCCTTGAGTAATTTATCATTTGGTGGCTCAACTTCGAATTTGGTGAACCCTTCACCAGCTACCAACAGACATTCGCAAGTGATACCTAATTTGTATATCAATAACGAAGTCAATAATAGTGATTATTCGTTATCTCAAGCTGGTACACCACAAACACAACAATCTAACTTGCATCAGCAATTGAATACCACCAAAACTAGAAGACAGTTGCCTTCAATGTACTTGGAAGATTTGATTGATAAGGAGTAATTTAAAATAAAATAAAAAAAAAACATCGTAAAGCTGATTTTTCTGAAAAATAAATAATTAATCAATAAAAAAATAAAAATAAAAAATCATAACAAAACCACTTATTATTACCTACTCTATACACTCATTATGCCTCTTTGTGGTGGTGGTCCAAACACAAGTATGTTATATCCATTGGAAGTCGGAAAACTTTGCTTACTAACATTATATAGTTCAACGAAAGATTGTTATTTTAGGGGATGGTGCTTGTGGTAAAACATCACTATTGAATGTTTTCACGAGAGGGTATTTTCCTCAGGTTTACGAGCCAACGGTGTTTGAAAACTACGTTCATGACATTTTTATTGATGGTCAATCTGTTCAATTGAGTTTATGGGATACAGCTGGACAAGAGGAGTTTGATAGACTAAGATCATTGTCATACTCGGACACACATTGTATCATGTTATGTTTCTCGGTTGATTCACCTGACTCGTTGGAGAATGTCCAAAGTAAGTGGGTTGGAGAGATTGCTGATCATTGTGAAGGTGTAAAATTAGTATTAGTAGCATTGAAATGTGACTTGAGAGAGAATGAAGACGAGTCAGAAACCCAATTTAATCACAATCAATATGGTTCAAACAAAAGATTGATATCTTATGATGAAGGGTTAGCCATAGCCAAGAAGGTAGGTGCCTTGAGATATTTAGAATGTTCTGCTAAAAAAAACAAGGGTGTTAATGAAGCATTTTCAGAAGCTGCTAGATGCGCTTTGAATGCAAGACCAAAAGGTTCAAACGATAACGAGCCAAAAAAGAAAGGATGTATAATAATGTGATCAACAAAAAAATTAATGTTTATTATTAAATGGATTGTCTAGCAACTCCTTGCGCTGGTCCCATATATTCTCTGAACTTCCCCGTGCCAATTCTTGTTCCAATCTTTTTCGATAAAATTCCTGTATTTTGGCCTTGTTTACCGGATTCTCCTTTTCTTGTAAAGTGCCGTATTTTAATGAATACCAAAACTTTTCTCGCTGGCTTTTGCAATCGTCGTACGAACCATATCTATAATAATTTCTAATTTGTGCACCCACGGCATAACATTCGATTAGCTCATCTACGGCCGTTATTATACTTAATTTACTGGGGATTTCTTCCAATGACACTTTATTGGATGGTTGATCCATTTCTTTCTTACTAGGGGTGTCAGAAATCTCATCTTGGAAACTCTTCCAAATTTCATTCAACTCAGCATTGTCGTTGTTACTCATGATTATGGAAAATAAAATAAAATAAAGTGAAAAAAAAAAAACAAATTGTTATTACTTGAAAAACAGTACAAACGAATCAATACTAAATGTAAAACGACCTGGGAATAGTTAATCTATTATGCTAGTAATTACGAGTGATATGAGAATTTATCTTACATAGATAATGATATATTCAAAATTAGATGAAATATCAGAACCCCCAATTGAAGTGGAGAAACGATCGTTTCAAATTCTTTCAAATCTACTTTGATGCAGCACTAAATTCTCACTCAATACTTGCATGAAACAAAAAAAACTTAGTCAGCATTACAAATACTGAAACAAAGATTCAAAAAAAAAAATTCAATTGATTTACTGTTATTTTGCTTTCACCAGGACTCGAACCTGGGATCTCCTCATTACTAGTGAGGTGCCTTACCAACTTGGCCATAAAAGCTTAACACGAAATTCCGATGCTAAAATAGGACTTTATGCAACAATTTTAAATTTTTTATTATCCTAAATTTCATTCAATTATGCCTTAATTAATGATATTAATTGTTTACAGACTGTTTTAAATAACTTTAATTACATTAAAAAGGCTATTGACCTCATATTTTAAATGGTAGAGTCATTTTTGTTTGATATTGTAAAGTTATGTTTCTACAAAATTTTAGCAAAAGTTGCGAATTTTTTAAACTACAACAGTGATAATGAAAATTTGACCTTTAAATAGCCTCGATTACTGAAACACTACAATTGGTTCTCTCGAGTCATACATGATGTAAAGTTTCAAACTTAACAACATGTAAAGTGATTCTGCTTTTTTTTTAAGAGATACAGTTTGAAGAGTTCCATTTACGACAGCTTGACAAAAAAGAAAAAAGTCGTCATTGTGAGTCCTTTACTTGTTGTCGTTTACGATATAGTTACCATATTGTTTTGGTTTGTCTATACGTGGATGTAAGGATAGTAATCGTAGAAGCAAGATATATACTGTATTTTCATTTCAGGCCTTTTGAATTGCGAAGATTATACCTCTATCAAATTTGAATGTCCGGTATACTTACATGTGTTTTCCTCAATAAATGGTTTACTGATAGTATACTTTGAGGCGTTACTCTGTTGGTGGTTGTGCGTTATCGATGTCATATTTTTACATGTTCGAAAAAACAGAGAAAAACAAACTTTATTTTTCAAGTTGTCAATGTCTGAATTTACATACATAAATGACGACGTACTACAGAACTTCGACGAAGGTGTGGTATCATTAGTTGAGATAATAGATGGGCTTGAAGCATCAGATGCCGAGTTTCTGCAGGTGGTGGCACAAATTTTCACCGAGCTATTAATATGTTATGATGATGACCAACTTGAACAAGCCAACATCGTTACAATTCTCTCGTCATTGGTCAAAACCGACAGTATTGCCAAGATATTCTGTCAAGTTTTGAACTCTTTCCCAGTCATCGAGAAGTTTGTCACATTATTGCACGTTGTTTCATCGAGGACTAAAATCATAAAACCAGAGACTTTGGGTAAATACATTGGAGTCGAATTTTTAAAAGAATCAAAGTTAGTCGACAGCGCAACATTCACCAAAAAGATAAACAATACAATCAGAAACGAATTCCTAACCCAGAAAAAGTATAACTTAATTTATGAAGAAATCGAAGGTTATTCCAAATTTCTAGTTGACGTTTATTCCCTATATAACGACGAGAATGCCGAGGTTGACTTTATTTTGGAAGCTATTGAAAAATTGATTGGTCATTATAATCTTGATCCCAATAGATGTTTGGAAATCTTGTTTGTTATTTATGTAGATATCATTGTACCAAAATATGAAACTGTGGTTAACACATTGAAAAAAAGTCGATGGTGGCCCCTTGAGCCAAGTGATATATCTTCAATCTCAGTCTTGTCAGATGGAGGAAGTGATACTGCTGCAAAAATCATTACTTTGAAATTGATGAAGTGTCAAAGCGACAAAGATCTACCGGAAACGTTTAAAATTTTGATAGCTATTCTAATTAAGGAGGGCTTTGTTAGTTTTGGTTCGATTTACAAGAGTTTCCGTCCCGGTGCTGAAGGTATGAAGGAATTGGAATCAGAGTATAACAAACAATTGAACAATGAGGTTAGCAAAGCAGGCGCCAACGCATTAGCTTTAGCTGCTCCACTAGAAGACGACGAGGATGAAAAGGTTCAAAAGGTTGAAAAAAAAGAGGTTGCGCCAAAGGATATCAAGGAGTTGCTAGTATCAAACCAAATCTATCAGTTCCTCCGTATCTTCATCAGCAACGGTCTTTACTATCCGGCTATTGCAATATTATCTGAGTATCCCTTTTTGGCGAAAATAGATGACGAAATACCAAAATTAATTAATCGAATGTTCAATGCGTGTTTAGAGCCTTACTATAACAAAGTTAAAGAGTTGCCAGACCAAGTGCTGCAAGATTTACAAGCGACAAAGAAAAATGCACGAATACTTGTCCCAAGCAACGGCAGCTATAGGGCAAACAAATTGGTATACGAAGATGTAGAAATGACGGAGATTTATTGTTTCAAGCCTACAATGCAGAGCCATGGTTATAGAAAGTTTTATTATTTCTATAAAGAATGGACAGACAAGTTACCCTTGATTGAAGATTTTGATAGTTTGACAAAAGTTTCGATTGAGTTACTCAATTTCAATGGTTCTGGATTAGCATTAGATGCTGTATTATTCCAGAAAATTTGTATCTGTGCGTTGCACCACGTCAAAATAGATAAAGAGAAGGTGTTTAATTATTTCAGAAATTTTATTTTCCCAGTCATACCCTTGATTGAGGAGAACTCAATGGTTGTTGATAAAGCGTATTCGATTTTGGCTTTATTTACCTTGGAAGAAAGATTCAGTCTTTATGGAGAATTGTATAACAATTTACGCAAGAACAACCCGTACATAAAAATGGCATATAGCAAAGCTGAAAAATCGACGAAAGATGTTTTAAAACGGTTATCCAAGGAGAATGTGCGGCCGATGATGAGAAGATTGGCAAAAATCAGTTATTCGAACCCGTTGCCTTGTTTGTTGACTATGTTGCAGCAGATTGAAAGTTATGATAATTTAATCACTTTGGTCATTGAGACAGCAAGGTATTTTAACGAGTATGGATGGGATAACTTGACTGCGGCGATATTAATAAGACTTTCATCGAGTAGAAGCAGCACCCAGCATCACGGTATGGTTGAGCGACAATGGATTCAGTCACTTGCTACATTTATTGGTAAAATATGTCAACGTTATCCCAAGGCTATTGATATAAAGACGATATTGACGTATTTGTTAAAGAGTTTCCAAAATGGTGACAATATAGGTGTTTTGGTGCTTAGAGAAATGATGGTTTCTATGGGCGGAATACAAGCAATTATCAATTTGACAATCCACCAAATTGACATGATCAACTCGAGTGTTTCGTTGCAGAGAATCGTGTATCAAAACATTGATGATTTGCGATACGAGCGTGTGTTTTCCGGGTCTCACCTTTTAAAAGTGTTGGTTGAAATAAATGCAGTTGAAAAAGTGTTGGTCGAGCTTTGCACAATTGCGAATGACTTAATTTTTGACAGCAAAGAAAATCATTTGAAAGTGTTATCGAGCAAAAGTGACGACTTGACGGGTGTGATAAGATTATTCACAACCTTGGTTAGTTTTTTCAACAACAACAATCATTACAAGTTAGAGTCGTTGGAGAGTCTTGTTGAGAACGGGGTCCCATTGACGTGGGCATTTGAAATCTGGAGAAACTCATTGACTGGCATTGAAAATGTAAAGTCTTTGAAACCAGACGAAATCGAATCAGCTGAATTGTTTGGCTATTTTTGGAAGTTGAAATTGTACGATGTCAATTACTCAAAGAATCTCTATGATTCAGAATACGAAAAGTTACGATCAAAAGTTCGAATAATGAGGGAGAAAACAGTCAACTTGAAGAAAAACCCCGACTTGACCCGCGAGGAAATTGAACATTTGAGGAGTGAAGTTGACAAATCTTCCTACTTGTTGGAAAAGATAAAACAGGATAAACAAAGTCACGAATCACACAACAATGAGGTTGAAAATGAGATTAGGGATAGTTCGATAAGCTGGTTTGAAAAAACAAAAGTGGATCAGTTTGTACAATGTTGTGTGCTTCCTAGAGCTATCCATTCGTCATTTGATGCAGTGTTCGTCTCGAGATTCTTGTTTAAATTGCAGTATTTGAAAATCGACAACTACTCAATCATCTCGATTCTAGACCAGTTGATAAAATCAAAAATTTTGTTTGGCTTTTTGTTTTCTTCTACATCGACAGAGGCCGAGAACTTGGGTTTGTTAATGGCTGATATTTTGCGGACATTGCAGCAATGGAGCAATAAGGAGTACTTTGATGAGTATGTCGGGTTGCCGGACTTTGAATCGTTTAGGGCCACTGTTAACGAGTACCATTCAATCCTCTTGGAAGAGATTGAAATGTCATTCACATCTGAAGAGTATATGTCTCGTGCAACCACCATCACCTTCACCAAAAACTTGCTTGGTGTGTACCCTATTGTAGACGATCATTGCAATAAACTCGCTAAATTGATTGAACACATATCGCAGCATGAAACAAGGGAGGATTTGAAGTTGGCGTCGTCTGCATTGCTTGGACAAGTCAAGTTGAGAGCCAAGGAGTCAAAACCGGTATGGGATGTAATGTCAATTAGCGACGAAGAAAAGCAGAAAATAATCGACAAAAGGGAGGAAACCAAGAGGAAGATACAAGAAAAGGAAAACAAAAGGTTGAGAAAGCTAGAAGCCATTAAGAAACGTAAAGAGAAGGAAGCAAGAGCGAGATTGTTGGAACTAGAGAATGAAAGGAAACGGAAAGAGGAGGAAAGACAACGGAAACTAGAAGAAGAACAATTGAAAAAGCGCGCACAAGTTGCATCCAAAATGAACTATACGTCGTTATCAGCGTCGGGATCAAGATCCGATTCAAGAGTTTTGTTGAGCTCAGCAAAGACGGGGAAATATGATGATTACGCCAAAACTACAAAAACAACACCACCACCAACAACAATACCATCAGCACCAGCACCAGCACCATCACCAGCACCAGCACCAACACCAACACCAACATCAACACCAACACCAACACCAGCACCAGCACCAGCACCAGCACCAGCACCAGCACCACGATTAGCACCACGATCAGCACCAGCATCAGCAGCACCAGCATCAGCAGCACCAGCATCAGCAGCACCAGCAGCACCAGCATCAGCACCAGCACCAGCACCAGCAGCTGACAATCGACCTTCTGGACCCGCAAGTAAGGAAAGACTTTTGCGAAGAAAAATCATGAGAGAAGCCGAAAGAAAACTGTCTCCTCCAAGTACACAAGAAGAACAAAAAGAGCCTGAAGTAAAGAGTGAAGTAGTAGTAGAAGAAGAAGAAGCAAAGAGCGAGGAAGCTGGGGTGAAAAAGAGCGATTCAAAAACCGATGATTCAACTGATAAAACAAACCATGATTCTCGTACTTTAAACAAACAAGTTGATGAAAAAGAAAACGTCAACACGGAAGAAGAAACACCAGCGGACTCAAAAACTGCCGATTCAAGTAGAAGAAGTTCTCACAAGGAATCGAGTGTAGAAAGGGTGCCATTAAAATCACAAGAGCAGGAAATGAAGGAACAAATTTTGACTAATAAATCCCAATCAACTAAACGGTCACCCTTGCCACCACAGAAAATATTGATGTCACAGAGAAATGAACAGCCTAAATCATCAAGGGGAAAGTTCTACCAAAGTAACAGGGATGTCAAAGGACCAGCATCCGAGTCTGACAGATCTTCGCGATCTTCTTTTGACAATGGAAGGGCAGCAGCAAGCAAGACTTTATCAGAAGAAAAACCATCGAGTAAAGCCGCTTCAATGGATAATAGCAAACCTCCTTCTTCATCTAGTGATAGACCACAAAGAAATTCGTCAAGGGAAGGACCAGCATCTAAAACAAATTCAATAACCCCTCCTCCACCACCACCACCACCACCACCACCACCACCACCACCACCTCCTCCTCCTCCACCACCACCTTCGCAAGGTTCAAAATCTAATAACTACAATTTTGGCCGTCGAAGCAGATTTGGACGATCATATGGTGGCTTCAACAACTATAAACACGAAGGTCACACATACGACAATAGGTCAGGTTATAGTAATAATAGTTCAAAGAGAAAAGATGATTTCGGCAATAAAAAATTTGAAAAACGTCCAAGGCATTAATAATTAGTAATATATATATTATTTTATTTATAAGCTATATTTTCTGTTTCTTGATTGGGGATTCATTTTTGTCTTCCAACTCGTTCAAAAACGACTCAATCTTATGTAGATTCTCCTCGTGCCATTTCAAATGTCTCTGCAAATCATAATCTCTTGAAAAAACTCGATCACAATTCGTCTTTGGACATTTCAACTTGTCTATCGCATTATCCAGTATAGCTCGTATCAAGTTGAACCTATCGTCGAGCAAGGCTTCATTTAACGAGTTCAAAGATTTCTGAGCACGATGTGAATCAGACTTGACATCTACTTTATGGTGAAACGTTTCATCTTGGTCATCTTTTAGTTCGTTCAAATTGACTAGCTTTGACCCCCCAATCAACAAGCTTTGCATTTGTTCAACCTGATTCGGTTTGAGCAACTCAGTAGGGATATTTCCATCGTGGTACATGTTGTAATGGTCGATCAAGTCGTTTTTTTTAAAAAATTTTCCAATATCACAATAATCACATTGCCATAATCTGACGTTTGTGTTTTCTTGGTCGCTGTGAATCAACATGTGGGAATCGAGCCCCTTTTGCCCCACGCAACCTTTACCACAAACGGTACACTTCATCTTGGGATGGATCTGCTTGATGTGCAATTGAAGCGCGGACCAAGTTTTGAAATTTTTAAAACAGCCAGCGTAGTCACACTGGTACGTTGGCGAGTTCTCGTGATACTTGAGGTTGTGATTGGCCAACTTGATTGGTCTGGTAAAATCCTTGTTGCATATCTTACACGTTAACGACTTTTCATGCACCGATAATATGTGGTGTCGCAACGACTGATGTTTGTAGAATGATTCGTCACAGTCGGGGTATGTACACGCGAATGACTTTGTGTGAGTGATTTCGTGACGCTTCAAATGTTGCGCTGTGTTGACTCCCTTGCCGCATACCGAACAGTGGTACGCTTTTTCATCCGAGTGTGATTGTAAATGGGCAGTTAGATGTGACTTGCGTAGAAATGATTTATCACACACTGTACATTTGAATGGTCGGTCGTTTGTGTGCGATCGAGTGTGTTGTTCTAATAGCGACGGTCGATTGTACGCTTTATTGCACCCTGGAACCTGGCAAATGTAGTTTTTCGGCCTTGTTGAACTCCTTGACGTTACTGATGATGTTGTAGATTTTGCATCCTCTTCAGTCATGTATATTGAATCCAGAAAAAAAATAAAACAAAAAACAGAAATGTCACTTTACAAAACACGCCAAAAAAAAAATGAAGTGAGAGATAACTATGCACCAATGATGAAACAACGCCACAGGGTAAGTTAATGGTTTGTATTATAACGATGAACCAAATTATCTATTATTGTATACAAAGTTAGAAAATTAAACCAAGTGCAGCAGCAGCAACGGCAAGTGCAGATCCAGCAGAAACAGAACCAGCACCGGCTTCGAATGATGAAACAGCAACGCTGGAACTAGTAACAGTAGCACTTGAGGCGGAGGAAGTAGTCGAATTTGACGAGCCAGTTCTAGCGTAAAGTGTTACCGGAATACCATCGTCGCCACCGGTTGAAACTATAGCGTACGATTTCGTGGAGTACCTATATGGATCATTGATATTCTTTTTAGCGTACAATGAGTCTGATCCGTTGAAAAAGAGTTTACCATTGGTACCGATGGTGACTTGTGGTGGATTTGAAACAGCAACACTAAATTGCAAGATGTCGCCTTCAATACCAAAAGCAAATGGGAATTGACCAGCCTGGTAATAAAGTTGTTTTGTTGCATCGTCGTATGAAACAGTTTGTGAAGAATCACCTAAAAAAACATAGTTGATACCAGCACCTTCATGGAGTGAAAAAATACCTTTGTTGTCTACATCTGGGTTTGTAGATTTGACGTATAATTGGACGTTTTGAATAGCAGCTAAAGCTGAAGAAGATAAGGCTATTAATGTTGCAGCAACAGTAAATTTCATTTTTTTATTTGATTTTTATGGGGTGGTTTATTTTGGAGTTGAAGAAGGGGAGAAAAGTCTGGGCATTTATATATGAATAAGGTTTGACTTAGCAGCCACAAACCACAATGTTTGTGATATTTAAAACTGTAAATGTAGACGTAATTTAAGTTGTGAAGGTAAACATGAAAACATAAACACGGCTCAAAGTAAACAGACAGAGGAGTATTTTTAGAAGCATGTTTTCTTTTCTCTTTTACATTTTTACGAATATTTTGGGTTACAACAGTTTTGTGTAATATTACCTATTTTAGAGAAAACGTATCCTAGATTTGTTTTGGTTTCCACATAGTCTCTCATGAAAATGTATTTAAAAATTTAGAAAGCCGCAACTACCAAATAGGGGGTCAGGCTTGCACCAAGGAGAAAACTTTTTCTTGTTATTCAATTTTTTTTGGGGGAATTAGTCGCTGTGTTGGGAACAAGCATATATTGTGTATTTATTTGGTGGTACGAGGAAGATACAACGACGTAATTAAATTTCTAGTTGTAATATGCAATATGATGTAATTGAACACTAGATAGGTGAGGTTACAAGATGCATCGTTTGTTATCAGATCAGATTTCGCAGATACACTAGAAAATTTAGGCAAAAAAAATTCAACATATTATTGTTTGCAGCCAAAATGAAGCAGAGTTTCCGCGAGCGCTATTATTACACACGCGGACCAACTAACACT
Organism: Insectozyma sakaeoensis; assembly: GCA_030569255.1. Lineage (NCBI taxonomy): Eukaryota > Fungi > Ascomycota > Pichiomycetes > Serinales > Debaryomycetaceae > Insectozyma > Insectozyma sakaeoensis. The sequence goes on along the minus strand of JAJMKJ010000007.1, from coordinate 73,411 downwards.
AATTATCTCTTGAAAAACACAGTTTGTATTATAGCATGTCGCTTAAAGCTAATTAAACTATTCAACTTAGAATAAACCAAGGGCAATAGCACCGAATATAACAAACAATCCTGCTTGGTTTGCATTACCAGAACCTTCATAAGATGTGACAGAAACTTGCGAATGAGCAGTAGTTTCGCTCGAAGCATTGTGCTGGGTGGTTGATGTTGCTACGCTTGTAGTGACCTTGGTTGAAGATAATGTTTGACTAGAAGATTGTTCGTCAACATTCTTAGCAACAATGTCGATAGCAATGCCATCATCACCACCATCAGTTACAACAGCATAAGAACTCTCTGAAAATCTGTAAGGATCATTGATGTTTTTCCTTGCATACAATTGAGCTCCATCAAAAGAAACCACACCATTTTCATCAACGGTAACTTTTGGACTTGATGTAAAAGCAACTGAAGCTTGTAAAATACCAGCATCAATACCCACTGGTATTTCAATATTTTGAGTAGCATCATTTAAAAACAAGATCGACTTGCTGTCATCATACGATAAAGTTTGTGCTCCACTAGCTAAGAAGAAGTAGTTAACACCTGCACCTTCGCGACGTGCGTACAAACCTTGGTTGTCAATTTCGTCGTTATCAGAAGTAGCAAATAATTGAATTTGCTGGATAGCGGCCAAAGCTGTTGAAGATAAAGTTAATAATGGAACAATTGATAAGTATTTCATTGTGAATAAGCTGGTTTGGGGTCGTAGGATCAAATTACAAAAAAAAAAAAAAGATAAGGTTGTTTTACCCATATTTATATAATCTTTAGAATCCCTCATAAAAACTGCTGGCAATAGCTGTTTGGATTAAAAATGTAGTCAAAAGTCAAAGTTTGCTTAATTATTTTCTACTTTTCAAAAGTCGAGAAAAACCCAAGAAAAATTCAAGTATAAACATAGAAGAAGAAGAAGAAGAAGAAGAAGAAGCTTAACCAAAATGTTGCTATATTTATCATTGTCATGTTTATTTTCCAAAGCAAACTCCAATATTTTAACTTCTTACAGTTGAGAGCAATTAAGCCCAGATAAACCTGTCTGAACAAAGATTCCATAGCGTGAGTTGGAATAGCAGCAAAGGCTGGTCAATGTGAGATTTCAAAACGAAAAAAAAACACCACGAAAACTATTGTTGTGGCCTTCAAAATCTTAAATCTCCAAACTTTCTAATTAAGGTTTTCTCTATTGCATCATCAAAATGCAAAATGCAAAATGCAAGTTTATGTTCGTGTTGTTTATGTTGTTCCTTATTTGATTGAAAAGTCAAGCAACTTTCTTACAGAAACGTAAAATAATATTGGTTTTCCAAAATAGTATTTTTCTTTGACCAATTAGTACTCGTATCTGTTATTTGGACCACTTTTCGTATAATTACAACGTCTGAGTATTTTCTCCGCCTGCTAAATAACCAAGACACGTGGTTTTCAAACTATGACCAAACCAGCACTTACAACATTGCGGTAGTCGACTCAATCAAGGTAATTATAATTACACATATTATTCCTTGTAATGCAAAAAATCAATCAGGTAGCGCAATTTTTTTTACTGTGAGAGAATATATATGGCCGAATGATCCTGGCCAGTAAAGATAAAAAGCGTTAACCACGGCAGTAGAGAGACAAGTTTTAGGTTTACCTACAATTATCTGAAGCGTGATGTATAAACAACTAGTACACACTTGGTTTTCCATTCAATTGAAATACACATGAGCTGAGTCATTGGTGTATGCAGAAATCAGCCACTTGTTTAATCATTATTATATGCCTCGTGACAATGTGTAAAATTTGTTTTTGCACCTAAACAAGTTGCAAGTTTCAAGTTGCGCTGTTGGGGGGCGGATTGCACCCATATTTCTATAGCGAAATATCAACAAGTTTTACAACCACAACAGTACTAATTCTGCCCATCAGCAGTTGTGTGTTTAGAGATTCCTTAAATGTCGGTTGGAAAACAGTGAAATATATAACTCTTGGAAGGAGGAAAAAAAACATAAAAAAAAAAAAAAATAAAAAAAAAAAAAAAGGCTGATCACTTTGTAGATAATCCTCATTTTTTGTCCTTATTTTTTTCAAGCTTTATACATCATATATATCACATAGCTTTAGCATTAGCAGTAGCAATAAGGAACATATATAGGTATTCATATATATTATCAGTTGTAGCAGACAATGGGTATAAACAATCCACTTCCAAGAAGTTTGAGAAGCGAGTCTAAAAAGGCTGCCAAAGTTTTATCTTCATTTATCAAACCCAACCAGGTGGCAGGGCCAGATCAGGTTATTCCTCCACGAATTTTGAAAAATGCAAAAGGGTTGGCCATTATAACGGTTTTGAAAGCTGGGTTTTTGTTTTCAGGAAGAGCAGGATCCGGTGTCATTGTTGCAAGATTGCCCGATGGCTCATGGTCAGGCCCTTCGGCGATTGTTACTGCCGGAGCAGGTGCTGGGGGTCAGATTGGTGCTGAATTGACTGATTTCGTCTTTGTGTTGAACTCAAAGTCTGCTGTTGACTCATTTGCCCAAATGGGTTCCGTCACTTTAGGTACAAATATTTCAGTTGCAGCAGGTCCATTGGGAAGAAGCGCCGAAGCCGCAGGTACTGCATCTTTGAGCTCGGTGTCTGCTGTTTTTTCATATTCAAAAACAAAAGGTTTGTATGCTGGTGTTTCATTGGAAGGTTCCGCTATACTCGAGAGAAGAGAGGCAAATAGAAAGTTTTATGGTAGTAATTGTAAGGCAAGAAACATCTTGGCTGGACAAGTTGAGGTTCCACCAGCATGTGATTCATTGATGAGAGTATTGAACTCGAGAGTCTTTAGCAACAGGTTACCTTATGACGATGATGATTTTTACAATGACGAATACTATGATGATATTCCTGATGATTTTTCAGATACAACGTCTGAATATTCAAGAAGTCATCGTAGCACAGCAGGTGGTGGCGGTGGATACCACAGGAACAGAAGCAGAAGATACTCGGATGATGATTACTCCGACGATGACGATTATTCCGATGACTACAATGATTATGGGTCACGAAGAAGGGCAAACTCAACTAGAAACAGCAGTTTCACCAACGATAGAAAATCAAGTACGTGGGAAGACGACGTGTATGATTCCAACTATAATGGCAAACTGTATGGCAGATCAAGAGGTAATAGCGATGTAGATAGATTAGGCTCGAGATTGGGTAGTACTAGACTTTCACCAAACAAAACGAATAGCTCATCGGCACCTTCTCGACCACCAACGTCGTCCAAGCCAAACTTTGGAGGCGCACAGAAGACAAACGCCAACCAAGCCATTGCTTTGTACACATTTAAAGGTGAACAGAGCGGAGATTTACCATTTAAAAAGGGTGATGTTATTGATATACTTAAAAAAACAAATACTGTTGACGACTGGTGGACGGGAAGAAATAATGGTTTGACCGGAATATTCCCTGCGAATTATGTCGAATTGATTTAAGTGTAATATATATATATATAATTGTCAGTCGTATAAAAGATTGAGAAAAAAAGTTTTTGTATAAAATGTTGCAAGTTCAAATTTTTGGTTTTGTTTTAGTTATTTAATAAAAGAAAGAATAATTTGTTCTCAACTCAATTTGAAAACTTCGGATATAAAGTGACTAACGACAACTTTGCCTTCATCGAAATGAGGATCCTTATGTCGAACAATTGCACCCGCATGAGTTGCAATAGTGTTTCTCAAAATTATGGGGTATTTTTTCCAGTCAATAGTGTTTAATTTGTCGACAATGTACTCTTGATTGGCGTCCAACTTGACTGGAACGACATTTTTCGAATGTAAGCCCTTGTAGTTCATAGCTGAATACATGTCTTCAACGATGGTATCCTGTTCATCTTGCACTTTTTCGGTAAAGTCAGCGAAATACGAGGGCGACTCTTGGTCTGTTTCTTTTTCGTCGTAAGGTTGGTATAAATGCAACAAGTCATTTGATTTCTGCTTGAAAAACTCCGTCACCCGCTTGTTCATTCTTATTCTTTGGTATATCGAGGATACAATAAACGATATAGCCCACACCGGTGTGTACACAATCACTGTGCTTATCACTTTGATCCAGTTCAACGTCTTCCACAAAAATCGTACTTTTGACTTGTCATCGTATGTAGCTATGGAGTCGTCGTTGGGCTTGAAATAGAATGGTTTATTCACGTCTATAACTGTTGGTTCGTATCCTTTGATATAACCTTCTATGTTTATATTCTTGGGCAGTTTATTGTACATCGAGTTGACGGGGTCCTTTTTCGAAATGGACGCCGTGAACCACGAGCACCTTTTATCATTGACAACATTCGCGTACAAAGACTTGTACTTGAATTTGTTCAAACTCTGGTAGAACTTGGAGTTGGGGTCGGCCATCCATACCAACAACGGTTTATCAATTTTGGCAACCTTGTCTTGCAAAAAGAATTGGTAGCCAGTGATGGCCAAAAAGTGGGGTGCTATCTTGTTGTACAACCTAACCGAAAGATTGTGAGTTTGTGGGTTGGAAACGCCTACATGCGGAGTACAGAAAGTTGTAAAGTTGACTGGCTCGACATTGTCAAAGTAACCCTGAGAGTTTAAGATCCCAATGGCGTATCTCGAGATCAAACCCCCTAGCGAATAGCCGACAATTGAAAACTTGGTTACTTTGTTGCCTGGCGTCGCCTCAATTGCCTCCGTTTGTTGTATCACTTCGTCGCTGATTCTTTTCCCGTTGATGTCGATACCGTCGTACGTCAAATACCCCGAGTGAGACCCTGTCTTGTGCACATATAATTTGGTGCCGTTTTGCGGAACAACCTGCTCGTTCAATTGTTTCTCAATGTACAAGAGGTGGGACGAATTCCCCCAGATACTAAAGTAAAAGTTAGTCTAAATTGTTGGAGATGACAAATTGTAAACCAAACATACCCGTGAACTAACACAACTAAATGATAATCAACCATAGTCAAAGATGAAGAAGTAGTAGGAAATGAGAAAAGTGAGTGTGAGTGTGTGAGTGTGTGAGTGTGTGAAGTTGGTAGAAAAATATGGCTAAACACCGTCGGCTACAGCACAAAGCACAAAAATTAGTTTTTTTGAGCTCCACTCCCAATATTTTTGGGCCCCGATTTGGCACCACAAATTATGGGGGAGGGGGCAGGGAAAAAAAGCACATGATTTAAAAAAGGAGTAGTCTGGGGGGAAGAGGCACAAACTACACAAGATTAAACTTTTCGAAAACACAGAAGTCCAACTTTAGTGGTGACTATGTCTAAACGATGTTGATGATGATGATAATCTTGTTGTAGTTGGGTTTGGATCAACTTTTGTTTTTACGTTGATCTTTGAAATCAAAATGTGACATCATATTTTATACGGAATTTCACTAAAATCAAGCAGTACAGAAATCTGTGCTATAGAAAAGGGGACCGCCACGACTGATTCGGGGCCTACTGTGTTCAATGACGACAATTGTCAAGTAAAAGCGTGACACGATAAACAGATGCCATAAAAGAGTGCTGTTGTTTCACATATGTCCGGATCGAAGCGAAAAGCGCTTATCGGTGCTATTTCTACTTGATGGCATACATGGGTACAGGTTGTGACCAACTAGCGAAGCCAACAATAACTACATGAGGGATCTGTATAAATATCGGACTATTCCTAGAGGAAACGATGGTAAGAATTTGGTCTCAAATCGCATTGACGGACAACAACAACAACAACAACACGTCTCGCGTTTGCACACGGCTATTGCCGCGGACAAAAATTGATCTTTCTCGATGCGAAAAATTTATTTCCGACGAAAATTGCTAAAAAAAATGCATCTACCTTCCGAAAATGATTCATTTTAGATTTACTAGGGTTGCATACTATTATTAAGCAAAATGAGTTATTCATATAAATATGTGCTGCAATTATTCAAAATTTTGTGCAAATAAAATTTTATTCAATTACAGACCCTATGACAAGTATGAGCAGCGCTGAAGCTGTAATCTCGCCAGCTGTTTCGGCGGAAGCAAATCATTTAAATAATCCTGAGCATAGTCGATCAGGCCTGACATTACATGATATTGAAAAGATCCCACTGAAAGAAAAACTAGTTCAGCAAGATCCCAACATTGATGGTGGTTACGCCTGGGTGATTTGTCTCGCTGTTGCATTGTATAACTTTAACACTGTATGTAAACAAGTCAAAATTTTCCCACAACTGAAACTAACATACAATCTAGTGGGGTGGAAATAGTGGGTTTTCAATTTACTTGGCCAACTATCTTGAAGATAACAAATATGCCGGTGCCAGCAAAATGGACTATGCTTATATTGGCGGTATTGCGTTCGGAGTGGGTATTGTTTTTTCACCCTTGATAACGGTTTTGATAGGGTTGATAGGTTTTAGACCCGTCTTGATTATCGGTAACTGTTTGCAATTTGCTGCCCTCTTGTTGGCTAGTTTCACCACCAAACTCTGGCAATTATACTTGACCCAAGGCTTGATGAACAGTTTTGGATTGGCATGTATATCAATCCCAGCAATGACATTACTACCTCAGTATTTTAAAGAGAAAAGGGTATTGGCTATGGGATTGGGAGCTGCTGGCTCAGGTGTTGGAGGGATAGTGTATAACTTGGCAATGCAAAAGATTATTGAGGTCAGAAGCGTTTCTTGGGCATTAAGGGCACAAAGTATAATGGAGTTTGTCATGATTTGGATAGCTATCGCTTTAACTAAAAGCAAGGCCAAAACTCATGGAATCCAGTTCAAACTATTCGATGTTGCCATCTTGAAAACTGCGATTTTTTGGATTTTGGCGTTGTTTGTGATTACTTGTATATTTGGCTATGTCATTTTGTTGTACACATTGGCCAACTTCACCACCAGTTTAGGCTACACCGAGTATCAAGGATCGATAGTCTCTGCTATGGTCCAAGTAGGCTCGTGTTTTGGCAGGCCAATTATTGGGTTTCTCGCGGATAAGTTTGGCTCATCAACCGTTGGATTCATCGTTTACATCATTGTCGGTATATTCTCGCTTGCAATGTGGATTCCAGCACGAAATTACGCAACTGTAGTTATATTTGCAATCATTAGTGGTGGGTTGATGGGGTCGATTTATGCAATATTGCCCCCAATAATAGCACGAGCATTTGGGATCAAGAATATGAATGTTGCATTTGCTAAACTATGGTCTTTACTTGGGGTTGCGGGTCTATTTTCGCCAGTGATTGGAATCAAGCTAACTAAAGGAAGCGGTGCTGGATTAGATCCAACGAGATACGTCGACTGTTCGATTTTTACTGGTGTAGTTTTTTTAGCAGCTGGTGTATTTATGCTTTTGGCTAGAGGGTACTTGATAGCTAGAGATCACATAATAGATCAACATGAAGAGCTTACTGCTGACGTTGACGTAACAACGGTACAAGTTCCATTGTCAAAGATAGTCACCAGCGTGTTTTCAAAAGGTATTGTAAATGTATAAAGTTGTTTTTGTGAATAGGCAAACAATACAGAGATGTGTATAATTAACCGTTTGATTGCTTATATATTGAAGTTGGTACAAAAACGAATTAGTGCTTGTAAATATAACACAAAATGGATTTGTAATTGACCGTTTGTCCGATTCCCCGACTGTTGTATCGCTTTTTTTTTTTTTTTGTGCAACCAACAAACTTCTATTTTACACTAAAACTAGCCTCAACAATCACCATCTTGACGTAGACCGATGTCAAATGGATAAGTTTAAGAACAGTTAGCGCGGAATGGCTTATACCCGCTAAGTTGGATCAAAAACTTTTTTATGGCCAAATCCAAATTTGATTCAAAACGAGAATGGTACTTCGGAATGCATCAACCTACACTGTTGTTGTATTGCATCCTAAATTTTCACCACAACTGATTTAAAAGTAAATACCCAACTTAGAAAGCTAGATTTAAATGGTTAAAGCAGTAGAAATAGATAAAAACACGAGTAATGAAATTAACAAAAGCACAACGCAGACACACTCAGATATAGTCGACTTGGACATGGAAAAGTCGCCGTTGGAAGTGAAGCCAGCGAAAAATGACGATGCTGATATCGATAAAGGATACGCTTGGGTAATATGTTTCGCCGCCGTTTTATTTAACTTCAACACTGTATGTCTTAGTACCTACCGTTATAGCTTTTCGTGAATACTAACATAAACTAGTGGGGTGGTAATAGTGGGTTCTCCATTTACTTAGCTTCGTATTTGCAAAATAACAAGTTTGAAGGGGCAACCAAGATGGATTATGCCTGGATTGGAGGCATAGCGTTCGGAATCGGCATAATCTTCTCCCCTGCTATTTCGGTGCTAATTGGTCTAGTGGGGTTCAGAACAGTGCTAATAATAGGTAATTGTCTACAATTCACGGCATTGATTTTGGCCAGCTACTCAACTAAGCTTTGGCAGTTGTATTTAACACAGGGGTTGTTGAATAGTTTTGGGTTGGCCGTCGTCACCGTACCTGCATTGACGCTAGTACCCCAATATTTTCGAAAAAAGCGAGTTCTAGCAATGGGGATAGCCACCGCTGGATCAGGGCTAGGTGGAATCGTGTACAACTTGGGAATGCAGAAAGTATTGGCTGCCAAGAGTGTTTCGTGGGCTTTGCGAGTACAAAGTATAATGCAGTTTGGGATGATCTGGATAGCGATATTGGTGACGAAAAATAAATCCAACAGACATGGAATCCAGTACGACTTGTACGACTCCAAGATAATGAAAACTTTTTTGTTTTGGCTCTTGTCGTCATTCATCATCACTTGTATTTTTGGCTACGTTATTTTGTTGTATACTCTTGCTAATTACACCGCGAGTTTGGGGTACACCGAGTATCAGGGCTCGATTGTTTCGGCAATGGTCCAGGTTGGCTCCTGTGTTGGAAGACCAGGTATAGGGTACTTGGCAGACATATATGGGTCATGTATCGTTGGCGCCGTGTGTTATATCATCGTCGGCGTGTTGGCGCTTGCAATGTGGATCCCAGCTAGGAATTACGCCACGGTGTTGGTCTTTGCCATCATTCAAGGTGCGCTCATGGGAACGGTGTACGTGATCTTTGCACCGTTAATCACGAGAGCTTTTGGGATCAAGAAAATTAGTATTGTTTTTGGCAAAATATGGGCCATCATGGGCGTCGCAGGATTGTTTTCACCCGTGATTGGACTTAAACTTATCAAAGGCTCGGGCGCAGGCTACGATCCCACTAGGTACCTATACTGCGCCATTTTCTGCGGCATAGCTTACTTGGCTGCAGGGATACTATTGCTATTCTTACGAGGGTACTTGATTGCTAGAGATTTTATAATCCACAAGAACAAAGACTTTGATGCCGATGAAAACATCGCTTTGGTTTCGGTACCAATGACGCAAATGTTTTCTAATATATTTTCCAGCAGTGTTCAGCCGGCATGATAAAAAATGTACCCTGTTTTTGACATGGTGTATATATACAAATATTGTTGTTGGTGAATTAGTCCGTTTCTACAAAGTTTTGAATGACGATACCAGTTGCAACTCCGACATTCAAAGAGTCAACTAGATCGTCATTCTCTCGATGTTTTTGTATGCTTACCAAATAATCCGACTTGAGTTTCATCTGGGGACTGACACCCTTTGATTCGCTTCCTAAGACTAACAAAACAGGACTTATTTTCAAAATTGTTTTCAAATCTTTCAACTCAATATACCTATTTTGTAAGTGTTTTTCGATTCTTTGACTCTTGTTCAACTCTTCATCTTGGTTAATGTCAACTTTTCCAGCTGCAGAAACAACTGTCCAACCTTTTGAACGTATGTCATTGACCAATTCAAGCGCATTGTCAGTTTTGTAAATGTCGATTTGGTCCAAGGAACCCACTGACGCCTTGTTAGCAGCAGCGCCTAGTTTGGCGCTTGAGGTGTCTGGTAAAACCACAAAATCCACACCAAAGTAAAAGGCAGAACGCAACACTGACCCCATATTCTGAGGATCAGTGACCTCGTCAAGATAGATGGCGAGCGGGTGCAATTCGTCGTGATCATTTGGGTTCTTCCTAACTACACTTTTCTTTACTGTCTGCTCCTTGTTTTCATTGACGTCCTCGTACTTAATATTGTAGTGACTGTCTTTGGATAAACTAATTTCTTTAACGTATAACGCTGGTAATGGTTTGGTCTTTAACACTACCCCGTTATGGACACCGTTATTGCACAAGATGTTTAAGGCGTTTTTGTTGTCAACGTTTCTAATTCTAATGTTGCAATCTTTAGCCAATCTTAAAATACTAGGATCTTCCAAATTATGGCAGTACAACTCGAGTATTCGCCTCTTTTTAGCCTGTAATGCAGATTTGACCGAGTGAGAGCCGAAAATGTACTCGAATATAGACTCATCAGTATGCGAGTTTCTACTTCTATTAGTGTCACTCCCGGGAGTCTCGTATCCTCGTTCTTGTTGAACTTTTTGTCTCAACTGCTGTCTTTCCAAAAACTGTTTCTCCCTGAGTGAGTTCTCGTGATCTATTCTCATTTGTCTGTATCTTCTCTGTCTGTCTACTTTTTCATTCAACTTGCGTCTCTCCTCAGCGGATATATTTCCGTATTTTCTCTTAAAGAATGTGTCCTTATCTATTCCTTGTAGTTCCCATATTTTCTTTGGTTTGTACTGGTTTGGCAAGTTTTTTTCAACTGATTTAAACTTGTTTTCTTTTATATATGTCGGCTTGAATTCTCTCTTGGGACTAGCTTTTAGTAGGTGCCATGTTATAGAGAACAGTCTTTGTTGTATGTAAACCATGAAAAATGTGTGTATATTTGTGAGGTACGAGAATAAATAAATTTTTTTACAAGGTGCGATGATGATGATGATGATGACAAGAACGATCATATGTCTAACAATGTGTCTAACTCAAGACACCTTTCGTGCTAGGCACGTCATCTTTACCAGTCTTTGAGATGGCTTCTCTGATGGCTATGGCCAAAGCTTTGAATGCAGATTCAGCCCTGTGGTGGTCGTTGAATCCTCGCAAACAATCAACGTGCAAGGTTATACCCGCCAGTTGAGCAAAACTCTCCAACACATGGGGGATCATTTCACAGCTCAAGTCGCCGATTTTCTCTCTTTTTAAGCCCAACTCTATTACCAGGAACGGTCTATTGGACAAGTCGACGACAGCTCTGCTCAATGCTTCGTCTAGCGGGGCGAATCCGTGGCCAAACCGTTTGACACCTTTGATCTGACCGAGGGCCTTGTTGAAGGCTAAGCCCAACGCTATGCCGACGTCCTCGCTCGTGTGGTGGTCATCGATGTGCAAATCTCCTATGCACTCGACTATCAACGACCAGCCAGAGTGTTTTGCCAACGCGTGCAACATGTGGTCCAAGAACCCTATTCCCGTTTGTACATTGATGTATTGGCCGCCTGAAACCTGTTTGGCGTGGTCATCAGTATTGGTGGTGGACAATATCGACTGGTCCAACGAGACATTGCCACCATCTAGGTTGATTGCGATCTGGATCTTGGTCTCATTCGTGTCCCTCTTTATCGTTGCCTCTCTTGCCATAATATAATGATGAAGTCAATGAAACAGGCGCTGATGATGGTGTTGGAAAAATAGTTTGTAAATAGTTTCTCTCTCTATGCAAAGATAAACAAACAAAAAACAAAAGAGCCGCCACCTTCACGCCCAGGGTCGAAATATGTACATATACATGGAATACTTGCAGAAATGTTTCTACAAGTCGACTGGGTGGAACGAGGACAACATCTACTCCAACATCACCGCCACGTCGCAAGCATTGCTAGAGTTTGCCATACCCAATGGGATCAAGATTGATTCATCGTCCAAGACGTCTGACTACCTGGCGAGTTCGTTCACCTTGTCGAACCAGCACCAGATCAATGGGTCGCTAGCGTACTTGTACTCCTCGGTTCCGTTGACCAACACGATGGGCACCAAGGAGATCTCGCTCCAGGACGCAATTGCAGGGTTCAAGATCATTGAGCCGTTGATAGTCAACAAGCAAGCCCACACAACAAGCAAAAAGAGCTCGCTTTTATATGGCCGCATGTATTTCCCCGGGTCTGCCCTCGAAGCAATGATCATCAAACGTATCACTGATAACACCCAGATGTTGGTCAAGTGTATCAGCAACCCGCATCTCGAGAAGAATGGCACCATGATTGTATATCTCCAGAATAATACCACCAAGTACCTGAAGGAGTTGATTTATTCCACCAACGAGTCGTTGATTGGGGTGCGGTGCTTGTATAATTTGGGGTCGTCGCAAAATTCAAAACTAAACCCCAACTTGATCCCCAAATTCGATAATTCCGTCGTGTCGATCGGTACTGAACTCTGGTACGCTGCAAGCACCATGAGCCCCGGGTTGTCGACGGCGTTGAGGTATTCAACAAGATCAACCTCCACTGGAAAACCGTTGACTATGACCCTCGCGGTAAATCCCATCTTGGGTCACATATCGTCGACATATACCGTGAAGACATCGGTTGCGTCTACTTTTTGTTCCAAGTATGATTTTAACTTTTTCTCCTACGCTAGTAACCTATCGCTTGGGTTTGAGCTATATAATTATGCCAAGAAGAACAATAACAACAACAACAACAACACCAACACCAACTACCAGAACTTGAACTATGAGAAGGAGTTTGAGAGAATTGCAAAGATTCAGAATGGAACTTATTACAGCGATACAATAAACCCCATACGGAACAGGGAGGGCCATCATCGAAGTTTGGAACCACCGACAAGTCCAAAGGTAACCACCGTGTTTCAGGATTTGGTCAATGAGAGTAATTTCTCCTCAGTTTTAAAATTCTCCACTAGTTTGAATGATAAGATGATAAAGGTGCTCTGGGAGGGTAGATGTAAGGATATACTAGTGAGCACTGGTGTCAAAGTTGCAATCAGTCCAATTACGAATAAACCAGAGATAAATAGATTGGGAATATCCTTTGCATATGCATTTTAGTCAAGAATCTACTCCCCCTCCCCCCTTCTCCCACCCCCCCTCGTCTGGATCCTAATGTGATAGCATTTAGCTGCGTTTTAGTTTCAGAACTTTTGAAATCAGCCGGCTGTCATTAGAAAGCTGGTGGACATTGTAGTCTACTAGGTATAGAAGTCCAAACTAAAGAATAATGGTTAGAATATCAGAAATCAAACGTTGGTACTCGAGTTTTCTCCAACCTGAACTCGAGTAGTGTGTAAACATTAATAATTAATCGAATATAATGCTTTGAAACGTAGTAATTTCTGTCGAGTAAACCAGAGACACAGAGGTTGAGCACCCTCTGCTGCCATCTACTGTTGTTGGTGCTAGTGTTGATGTACAGTTGTGTGTGTCTTTTTTTTTGCAACAATTGACGTTTGCACGTCCTAAAAATTTTTTTATTTTCCAACCATTCAACAAGCACGTCACATCAATGTCCGCCAACAGGGAGTTGTTTGATTTGATAAAGAATTCGCGGTTGGCACAAGTGGCTAAGCCAAAGTACAATTCTAAAATACGTACTGTGAACTCGCTGGTTCCGACGCATCAGATTATATTCACCCCTGCCGAGAACGCCAGGAGGTCCAACTATGGGTTGAAAACGACGTTACCCAACAAGATTGGAGTGTCGCACATATCCTACAACGACTTGGACAACAAGTACAGCATGCCTGACGTAGAGAAGAACTCGGGACATCATTACAACCAGGTGATTTTCCAGGAATTGGGCTTACAGTTGAAGAATCACAATGAGAATCCATTGTTTGAGACTGAATCGACACGCAGCTTGAAACCCGTCACCCACGAGAACTTGATCAGTTACCTTAACTTGCCCAGCAAGTCGAGAGTTTCCGATGTGTTGCTGATATTGAAGAAGAACAAGACGCTACATCAACAGTTTAAGGAGTATCTAGTTGCACACCACCCAAAGTTGATCTTGTCGCCTAGCGCTAGCGGCGCCTCCGACGTCGAGATGGTGCTGATTTTGAAGGAGTTTTTGAAGGATAACGACAAGGTTGAGAAGAATCCCATCACGTTGGACAACTTTGCTAGTGTTCAGTCGAGATACGCCAGCTCGAATCCTATCCAGGGTAACGGTGGGTTTTCGTACAACCAGAGGGGCAGGTTAAACAACACCCCCAACGGTATCAAGCACACGGTAGTTGCGCCAGGGAGAATCGTTGGCACTAAGGAAGCTGCCATTGGGGGTTTCGTGTCCAACGTCACCGACAGGTCCGTGTCGTTACAGTTGAACTATAGTCGAAACGCACCGGGAAAACACTCAAGACAGTTTAAGATTCCGTTCAAGATTGGCGAGCCAGAAATCGCCGATGACGGGTCAGTCAGAATGTTTGCTGAGGGTATCAAGTTGGGTAGATGGATGGAGACGGATTCTAGATTTGTGCCTACAAGCAACGATCTCGGTAGCTCAATTGAGAGAAACCAGGATGGACAGGAAACGTTGGCGAAGATATTGAATTTGGTCTTGCGGTAGAGACTTGTAAATATAAAACATGGTAGGACTACTTTTGGTGTTCTTCTTTGAGGGTGTTGTAGACTTTTCTGTAATTGTACACACATAGGCATCGGCTGGACTACTCTCTCCATGGAGTACTCTTCTCTTCTGAATTTCGTGTTGCTAAGTTAGAAATAGAGATTTATTTCTTTTCAACTATAAACATATAAATACAGGGGATCATTCGGATTTGTTCTCTTTTTTGATTACTTTCTCCTTTTTGGAGTTTTTCTTCGACTCCAGCTGCTCTTGCACTGTGGGTATACCAATCATTTTCTTTTCCTCGGCTACGAGTTCCGACCTGATGGTTTCAGCTAGATTCTCATCCAATTTGCCATCGACTTGGTACCAAAGATAAAACGAGGGCACGCGAGAACCAACCAGTAGGATATGTTTCATCTTTGTCTGTACCTGTTCGATTGGGTTGACTGAGTTGAGAAACAACGGGACTAGTTTTGAAGGTATACCGTGGATGGTAAATGTGACATTAGTGTACTTGTATTCAGGTTCGACGGGGGCCACTAATTCCTTTGGCTTAGCTTTGCCAAATGGACCCTTCCGTTTCTTTTTACCCTTACGTCCTGGTCCACCTTTACGTTTCATAGGCACTGTTGACACGACTTCATCTTCGTCCTCTTTAACTTCGGCGGTATCTTCGACTTCACTTTCTTCGCCCTTTGGTTTTACACTGTCGTCGTTGTTGGCCATTACACTTTCGTCAGTTTCTAGTTTATCAAATGTGTTGTCCTGAGTTGGGGTTTGAGTTGGAGTTGTTTCTTCTTTTACATCGACGTCAGAAACTCGCTCATCTGCCCCAACTTGTTTGTCGCCAGGATCATCAGTCAGTTTATTCAATGTCTTGATCTCACTGGTTTCGTGATCTTTATCCGCTGAATCTTGAGTGTTTTCCTCGTTATTGCCTTCTGCTAAATTCTGTTCATTCTGTTCCTGTTCCTGTTTCTTTTGTTCCTCTTGCTCGCGCTCCAATCTCTTCTTGTCCTCCTCCTCCTGTTTCTTCCGGTTGTACTCCTCTAGTTCCGCTTCATAAGCGTTGATCTCCTCCTGGTTGTGCAACCACAAGAAACTGACTAATAGATCCTTGTTATCGGAATTATCACCGTCTTCAGCATTCACCATTGTTGACGGATCAACAACCTCGCATATCGAGTCCTTTGGAATCATAAATCTGGTGTTTGGATTCTCAATAAACTCAAACAATAAAGTGGCATTGTGCAAATATAGTTCCTGGAACGCAGTCAACTTTTGTTCCCGCGGGATAACTTCTTTTGGCGGCTTGACTTTCTTCTCCTTTGGCGGTTTTTTCTCGGTCTTGACCTCCAGCAGTTTTGACTTTGTTGCTGGTTTTGTGAAATTCATCTCGTCTAAATGTTTGATTATTTGCTCGTCATCGTGAGGTGGTGGACCTAGCTCCTTGGCAAATTTAATGTACTGCTGGAACTCTGAGATTTGAGGGCCAGTAGCTTGGCCCGTTGCGACTGTTTTCATCAACGTGTTCAAACTATTCTTTAACGACCCTATGTAGTTTAAATTGTTAATCATGATCTGGTTCTCGTCAGATTGCATATTGTTGTTTGCACTCTTTGTCGACGACGAGGCCTCGACCGTTTTCTTCTTGGGACCTTTCTTTTTCGGCGCATCGACGGCTACTTGTTTCGCTTTCATCTGGTCGGCTTTCTTTGCTGCTTTCTTGTCTGATTTTTTCTCCAACTCTTTCCTCTGAGCCTCTAGTGCTTTCAACCTCTCCTTTTCTTCCTTTTCCCTCTCCCTTTCCAACTTTCGTCTCTTGCGTTCTTCTTCAAGCATGGCTTTTTCCTTCTCTCGAAGTCTCTTCTTCTCCTCCTTCTCCTTCTTCTTTTGTATTTTGTCCTCCTTTGTGTCTGAGCGTGAATCCTTAGCGATGAAGATACGAACATCGAATGAATGCGGACCAATGCTAAGACCACAATCTAGTAGTTTCACCATTATGTCCCTAGCGTTGATATCGTTGCCTAATACCGTTTTCCGCTCGCTGATGATGTCATCCTTCTTCAAGTTCTTCGGCACTGGTTTGCCTTCATCGAGCAATTTCTTGATGTACGACGACTGCTTGACCCAGTATAGCTGGAACATAGGACACAACTGCAAATATGTCGATCGCGACTTTTGCAATGATCGGTACAAGACGCCTGAGTCCTTTATCGTGAGTGGCTGGTTCAACACCGTCACGTTTGGCTGCGAGTATGTCACTGGGAGATCATGGTATACTTCAAAAGGTCGTACGACATCTTTGAAGAGCAACTCTTGCTGCTTCTCGATCTCTTCTCTCCTGGAGGAGGTGATTTTCCTTCGAATCCTCGGCGGCATCAGAGTCTAATAGATAAAATGTATATGTACAAATATTTATGTGTGTGTGTATTTTTTGTAGCTATATTTTTTTCTCGGTGTGTAAATTTTCCTCAAACACTTCCAAGCCCAAGGTAAACGTTTTGATCATAAAGTCTAGCTCACTGATTAGTTTTGATCTGCTAGTCATGGAGTCGACAAAGAGTTCGTTATTTACAGTTGGAATAGCTGGAAACTCTCTGTGCGATGACGACGACGATGACAACGGCTGCTGTTGTTGTTGTTGTTGTTGTTGTTGTGGGTGGTGGTTTCTCTGATACATGTTGTTCAATTGGGCGAGGTTCAACCCCGACGTCGAGTGCTTCTTTTGTCCCATTCCATTATTCTGATGGGATCTAGGGAACGCAGGAAGCTCCTTTGTTTTTTCCTTCTCCTTGTCATTTTCCTTATCATTCTCTTTATCGTCGGTGTCGTCTCTGTTTGTGGAAAACGTCGGTGGTTCCTTCTCAGTCACCGGCGTCATTGATACTGGCATATGTGCAGCCTGGGCTAGATTAATTCCAAACTGGTTCACATTCTCCTGAGGGGGCAAGTCGGTCAAAACAGTGAGATTATTGACATTTGACGGCGTTGGCATCTGGATAAACCCCGGCTTATTACTGCGCTTAGGCTTAGCAGGGTTAGACGACGACGCCGACGATGATGATGATGATGATGATGACGCGAGGGGGATATTTGGCATCGATTGCTGGCTGATCAACTGCGGTGGTGCCTGTGTGGGTGGGAGACTAGGAAGCGGCTGCAACTGTTTAGCGTCTGACTTTAAGTTAATCGGCTGCAACAATGGGTTTGAGTTGGACTGCAACGCTTTCATCTTTGATGGCGATGAATTCTTTGATCCAAAGTTTTGCGGGTTCAATAACCCTTGGTTGGGTACCGGTTTCGGCGACGGCGTTCTAGCTGAGTTCGGCATCGAGTACGGTGGTGTATTTGGTGGTGGTGGGTTTATAACTGAAGCCATATTCATGTTCATATTCATATTCGATGCCGATGCCGATGTTGACCCCAACGTATTTGAGATTGTCTTTTTCCTCGATCGAGATTCAATGGGCGACGTGTTCAACGAAATCAACCTATTCTCTAGATTCCCCGATGCAGACTGAGAATGGAGCAACGCAGGCGGTTTGTCCAAATGATTTAAATTGTCACGAGGAATATTGTTCAACGTGTCCATGTCTGGTATCTCAATTGTCGGCAGCAGCTCCATCCTTCGCGTCAGGGAAAAGTTGGATGGTGGTGGTGGATGGTATATGTCTTGCAATTCATGTGTCAGGTTGCTTCCGTCCTCTGATGAGTCCTCAAAGAGCATTTGTAACGATTTGGGCACGTCGGTCTTGCCATGATTTGACGATGCCTGCGACGAGTTCAACAAGGTTGAGCTCGACAAATTAGGCTTTAAAGTCGGCAAAGTGGTGAAATTCTTGGTATTATGATCCAGATCTCGTCCTTCATCCTGATACTGGTATATCTCATTGACGTGGTCCATGTCTATATCATTTTCCATGATGTATTCCTTGCTTTCCAACGAATCAAAGTCCCATCGCACTTGGATTTGATTGTTACTGCTATTATCGTGGTTGTAGTTGAACTTGTGGGCGTTTTCAACCGCTTTATCCACCTGGTCTTCTGGCTCGTCTTCCAAATTGATAAACACTGAATCTCGCGAACTATTGCGGTCACGCCATAGTAAATACCTCGATATCACTTCTTTCAATATCGATGTCGACAAGGTTCGATACGTTTTAATCAACTTGCACTTCAACAACTCTTCAGCGCTGGGTCGTTCAATCGGGTTCTCGTCTAAACACAACGCGATAAACTCCTTTAAAAGCTGGGGATACTCTCTGCCCTCCAACCGCGGTGGATTTTTACTCGATATCAACTGCATTGCCCACGAAGGGTCGATATCACAATAAGGTGGGTTTCCAGTGGCAATCTCGTAAATGGTGATACCCAATGACCAGATGTCGGCTTTGCTATTGTATGTTTCACCCGTTTTGATCACTTCGGGTGCCATCCAATAAGGCGTCCCCACCATTGTATTCCGTTTAGCGTTGGAGCTGGTCAATTTGGCAGCCACGCCAAAATCACAAATCTGCACCTGGCCATCTTTAGAGATCAAGATATTAGCAGCCTTTAAATCTCGATGGATGACGCCTAGTTTGTGCACCATGCTCAATGTGGTAAGCACCTCTCGCGCAATCACACTGATATATTTTTCCTCCATGACACCAGCTTTTAAAAGCGTTCGTAGCGATCCTCCAGCACAGTAGTCCATGATGATCCAGAGCTTGGTGTCACTCAAGATCGAGCCGTAATAGTGGGTGATATTGGGGATATTTTTCAACTCAGTAAGAAACTGGATCTCCTTTTGAACGTCCAAGATCTCCTCATCTTGGTTGTCTAGATTTAGTACTTTGATAGCAACGAGATCCTTCGTCTGTTTGTGCTGTGCTTTGTAAACAACCCCGAATTTTCCCCTTCCAATCACCTCAATTCTGTTATAGGATTTAGTGGATAGCATCGCAAAGCCATAGATTCAATGTTTTAGCAAAAGTCGAATAAATACGGTGGTGGTGGTGATGATGATGATATGAAACAAGATTTACAATAAGCACAGTAAATTTAATAATGAAAAAAATAAAAATAATAAAAAAAAAAATAAAAAATAAAAAATAAAAAACGCTACCAATCAATCAGATCAAACAGAAAAGTCTAAAACTGATAAACGAGAAATCATCAATTGTTGTTGTAGTGGTGTACATTATAACCTTCTAACTCTATATCAACTTAGTATAATAACGCCAAAGAGGACCCCGCATAACCCAAAAACAACCCATGTCAATTGTACAACTGACATTGCGCCCGTTGTCAACAAAGAATTGAATATTAGCTCATTGATCAAATTGATTAGATTGTAGATCAAAAAACACAATGGATACAATATCGCAGTGGTGATCTCCTTCAACCCCAAGTTAAAAGCGGTCAACTGCAACCCCACAATGCTCAACATCACCGCAAGCAACACGTAAGGTAACGGGTTTCTGATAAAGTCGCCAATCGAGTGATTTTTGATAATACTCTCAACGATGATGTCAATGATCGATTTGGCAAATAGAAACGTATGCGCCGTCAAGGTTCCGCTGATAATGCCGTAGTTGATCCCTTTAAAGAACTGGTATCTGTTGAAGCTAAACCACTCGCACGAGTTTGTTGTGGTGGAATTAGTGTGTTTGATTTTCTTGTTTAAAAAGTACTTGTTGATCAACAACAAAAGTAGCATCAAGACAAAAGTGCCAATAAACCACGACAAAAATGAACCCTTGAGCAACTTCTGGCTGAGCTCATCTAATCGCTCGTCGATATTGGGAGTCTCACTCGGTGGCCTCACTTCAACCGAGTTTCCGTTGTAAGCGATGATAAAGGCGCCGGCGCTAATCACGATGGTACCACACCATAATTTTTTGGTAAACACGTCGCCTGGGATCAACAAGCAGCTGAATATACTGTTGAAGATCAAACCTATGCTCTGCAACGGGGACAATATGATCAAGGGTAGCGTTGTGATTTGTATTATTGACCCCAAGATGTTGGCAAATATAAACAAGGAGAACCCCGCCAACCACATGTTTCTCTTGTACTTTTGCTGCAGATGGTTCAAATGTAGTCTAGTATTGTCGTTCAACGATGTTGTCGACGTGGAGTAGATATTGTGTAGTAAGTGTGATTTTCTTTGTAATGTGATTCCTAACGACTGGATAGCCGATGAAACAACAGCCACTGAGCATCCAAATAAAATGGAAAAGGGCGACGAACTAGACATGGGGAACAGAAAGCAACTTAGCAAGAATGATTAAAGGCAGTGGTATGGGTATAGTATAGTAAATGTGGGTTGGGTGGGTATACAAATGTTTATCCTCTCCTTCCTAATCCAGAGTGTTAAAAAAAAACTAGTATCGGTGGGGGATGCACGACTGGGTGCGTTACAGCCTTGTTTTGGACACACACACCACACAAATGCAACTTCGCCGATGGGAGTTGCAATTGTCGCGCATCCTTTGGAAATCATGCAACCGCACACGTACCGCCTCCTCCCGCCCCAAAATAAACAGTGTCGTGTCGTGTTGAGCGATTTAGTGACATTGACGTTGAACACTTCATGGACACTGACATTATACACATTATAGACCTCATAGACTCACCAGATACCGCATGCATAGATTCAGGATTGCACCGACTAAAGACATTTATCCAGGACGAACTCCTACCCGACATTGTTGAGTACAAGAACACGAGGTTGTTCACACCCAAGTTGGAGCATTTCGCAACGTTGCAGTCGAGTTTCAACTACAATTTGTTGAGCTACTTGTTGCCCATTCTCGAAAATGACAATCTATCCGACTCATCAATCCTACTATGTTTTGAGTTGATGCAGGGCTTGTTGTTGATCCATGGCGAGTCAAAAGACCTTTTCCATCGATGCAAGAATATCAACATTTTATTGACTATTTTACGTGAGTCGACAAACTTGTCGATCAAAATCAACACCATCACCACTTTGCTCCATATCATGTTGAAGAACTTTCAAAATTACCGCAACTTTGAGGCTTGCAATGGCTGTTCCATCTTGATATCCAACTTTAAGTTGAATTCTCTAGAGAACATCGATGATATCCAATCAAAGAACTTGAAAAGCTCAAATTCGTTACAGCAAAAGTTGAATTTCAAGATTATAGAGTTTTTGTTGTTTTATTTGTCGGAGGAGACGGGCAACGCAGAGCCAAAGAGTGTCGATGAAAAGTCAAAGTTGTTCCAGGACGAGTTTCCAGAAATCGATAGTTTGATTGAAAACTTGAACCAGTTGAAATAGGTGGTAGATGAGCCAGTAGAGAGGTCTGTAAAACACTTATGAAAAGTTAGTCAGCGACAAAACTTGACAATTAAAACACCCAAGTTCACCTGTAGGTATTTGGAAGCGCAGATTAAACATTTTGGGAACCCGTTTTTTCAATATATTTTATAAATTTTTATATTGCATATATTTAGGATTTGAAGCTTCAATTAATTCACCATTTACATGATTGTACAACTTGAAGCAATGACACCAGCATTAGTATTTCTAACAACGTTGTCTTTTTGATGAAGCAGTGTTTGATGAGTTTTGAGCAGCCATTTTAATTAACAATTATTGATTAATGATGCAAAAAAGTATGGAGAGTGTACTTATATATTCCATTAATCATTCTAGTCATGCAATACAGGTGAAAATCACTTTTTATCTCTCGATCAATTGTTTTGCAACTATGTGCATTGTGTCGCAAGAAAAAATTCCAAATTTGTACCCTAAAACATCAACGTGTGTTTACGTTTATTGTTAACTCAAAACTTGCATCATAAATTGGGATAAATTGGGATAAACTAAAGTAAATACGTAAGTAGTATCACGAGACTATTCAAATAAACATTATCCACAATCTCAATAGTGACTTCGTTGCCCGTTTTGGCCAGGTATATAATGACAAACTTCTTGAGGATCGACTTTAGAAGCGAGAATAATATAAAAGCAACCACACTCCTTAGTATCTTGTAAGGATTCACCAGCCAATCAGCGCCAGGATCTATACTATTGTTGACGCGAGGTATCTCTTCAATGTTGACATCATCCACATCATCATTATCATCCTCATTGTTGTTATTGAGGAGGGTTTTTTCGTCATTTAGTTTCATCAACGGCATCGAGTTCCTCACCTCCTTCTGGCCGCCCAACTTCACTGTTGGCGGTAAGAAGTCCTTGACCCCGTAGTAATTATAGTTCTCGTCGTTCATATCTGGGTGCGGCGGCTGGTAGTACACTGGTGTATCTGATTTCTTGATTGCTTCCATCTCCTTTGTCTGTTCTTGTCTGCGGAGATTCAATGCCAATTTGGTCTGGAGGATCTTGAACGACGCTTCAGATAGCACAGATGATGGTGATAATGGAGTAGCTAACGAAGAAGAAGATGCGGATTCAGACTTTGGTTCAGATTCTGTAATATGGAGTAGCTTCTTCTTGTCTTGGTCCTGGCTCAGTGATGGTGTGAATTGGACCCGTGATAACGAGCTGCTGGGCAACTTTGTCAAATGGCTAACTAGTTGGGTCTGGTTAAGACTCTGTACGCCATCTATGCTGGGGTAAGCTTTATTGTATGGCTGGAGGAAACTGACTGCATCCTCGTAAACCGTATCTTCAAAATTAGCCTGGGCCATGATAAAGTTGAATCAGTGTTTTGTATGAGTTTCAATGTTTATGTGTGTGTACTGGTCAAATCGTAGCAGTATAAAAGCCAGGCAGAGGGAAGAGTGAAAAAAAAAAAAAAAACAAATATTTTCAAACTACAATTGATTTGGATGTTTTAATGAATCAAATGTTTACACAGACCTGTACTGGTTGCTTAGACTACGGTTTTTGCATAGTGAAGGATAACGACAACAATTGATATGTATGTTTTAATGCTTTTAATGATGAATCAAATGTTTACACAGACCTGTACTGATTGCTTAGACTACGGTTTTTGCATAGTGAAGGATAACGACATGCCTCTTCTGACTTTACAATTGACAAAATTCAAAGTACTAACTAGTTCCAGACAACCTGGGTTTATATATCAACAAAATACATATCCAATTTCAACAAATTTTCCCAATTTCAGGCAATTGCGCAAAATGAAAACAAAAAAAAATTTCAATGTCATTTTTTTTTTGACATTGGGGTAGTGTAACTTTTCAAATATTCTTTAAGACGCGATCCATAAACAAATTGTTATTATGTATACAATTCATTAGATGTTCTTATAGATTACATGCAACCGTGAGTCAAGTAATACCAGAAGAAATTGACGATTTAGAAAATATTGATGTTTCATTAAAATCATTGGCCAAATCATTGTCAACAAACGTACAAGGAATTCAAATTACAGAGGAAGAAGTTATTTCATCATCTAAACTACCAGTTCCATTTGAGATAAAACAGTACATTAAAAATGATGTTCCTATGCTCATACTCAAATATGAACAAGATCCATTGTTCAACTTTCCAATTCCACCCATTGATACGAGATTTTTTAAAATTACCTGAAATTAAATTGATTTAGTCTCAAGCTCACCATATTCAAATATCCTAGCTTAGATCCATCCTTTTTTAACAGAATCTTTGATAAAAAGTTTTTAAAATGACATCAAAGAATTCAAAGAATTTGAAAAAAAAGTTTGTATTCAATGAACAATATCTTGATTCTGAATATTCTTTTCCATTAAGTGTTTAATGTTTTTGCTGGTACCAGGTTGCAGAAATTGATTTCTGATGATTTATACCCAGATGATATTACTACGCCTAGAAAGGAAATGACTCAAGAAGATATATTGAAGGTATTTGAAGCAACAAAAAAGTATAATAATTGGACTAAAGTGACTTATGGTAATGCACTTCGATTTAAATGTGATAGACCTCATGCTAATTATAAAGTTAAAAAAACCTAAAAGAATAACTGTAAAGCCAGAAACCAGGTAAATTTATTGTTGAATATCATTTCAATCATAATCATAGTTTTTTGGACAAAAAAAAAAACAAAAAGGCAGAAGTTCTAGCTGGCTTTAAGAAAAAAGCCAACCACCATATTAACAAAAAAAGCAAAGAAAACATGAAATTGCTGAAGATTTACCTAATGAAAAAATAAGTGAACTAGTTAATTATGGTAGTACACTATTACTACTGAAAAGTTATACCGTGAAAAGAAAAAATGGTATGGTATGAGTTGGTGTAATTGTCTGGATTCGATCAAAACTAATAGCCAACTGCTTACTTTGTTGAGATGCTTCCTCGTAAGCTAAAGGCATTGATTCATCAAAAAAATCATCAATATCATCAAGCTTTCTACCAACTTTTTCACTTTCACCAACATGAACTTATTTTCAATTAATTGGTACAATCAATTGGTGGTGAACATCATCATTTACACCTGTATGATATTCTTCATTTTCAGCAAAATCCACCTCATCGCCACCAACAGTATCTATATCACATATTATTGGTTGACTAAAAGGTTCTTTCTGGCGGTATTCACGATATGAACTATTACTGCTAACGCCAAGTTGTGGAAATTTATTTTGAGTTGTCAGTTGACTGTTATAAAATTCCTTGCTATTGTCAACATTATGTTGTATATCTTTCATTTTCAAAACCAAAGACCCGAAATGACTTTGAATATTCTTTTCTGTTGCAATAGGTTTATTTGATGGTGTCCTGACTTGCAGATTTGATTTCTCATATTGCTCCAAAACCAAATCCAGATGTAATCTTTCAAACTTCAAAACAATGTAAACATGTTTACACATGCTTATAGAAGTGTAATCCAGACAATTACACCAACTCGTACCATTTTTTCTATTGGCGGTATAACTTAATAGTACCATAATTAACAAGTTCACTTCAGCAATTTTCATGTTTTCTTTGCTTTTTTTGTTAATATGGTTGGCTTTTAGCTAGAACTTCTGCCTTTTTGTTTTTCTTTTGTCCAAAAAACTATGATTTTGTTTTTTCTATGATTTACCTGGTTTCTTTTTTTGTTCTTATAATGAAGTTGGCTTTACAGTTATTCTTTTTGGTTTTTTCTAACTTTATAATTAGCTATCACATTTAAATCTGAGGGTAATACCATAAGTCACTGTAGTTCAATTTTTATACTTTTTATTAGGTAAAAACTATACAAGTCTGATCTTATTGTATTGTAATATATACATTCAATATAACTTCTTGAGTCATTTCCTTTCTATAAACTGGCGTAGTAATGTCATCTGGGTATGAATCATTAAAAATCAATTTCTGCAACCTGTACCGGGTCCAGCAAAAACATTGAACACTTAATGGAATAGAGTTTTCAGAATCAAGATTTTGTTCATAGTTGAATACAAACTTTTTTTTTAAATTTGAATTTTTTGATGACAAAATTCGATTTTAAAAACTTTTTATCGAAGATTTAAAACAGAGGAGGGATCTAAGCTAGGATATTTGAATATGGCTTGAGAAAAAATCAATTTAATTTCAGGTAATTTTAAAAAATCTTGTATCAATGGGTGGAGAGAAAGTTGCACCTTGTTCATATTTGACTATGAGCATAGGAACATCATTTTTAATGTACTGTTTATGGAACTGGTGATTTAGATGATGAAATAACTTCTTCTTCTGTAATTGGAATTCCTTGTGTAATGAAACATCTATATTGTCTAAATCGTCATGAAACATCTATATTGTCTAAATCGTCATGAAACATCAATATTGTCTAAATCGTCATGAAACATCAATATTGTCTAAATCGTCAATTTCTTCTGGTATTACTTAACTCATGGTTGCGTGTAATCTATAAGAACATCCAATGAATTGTATATATTAACAATTTGATGATAATCAGTGTTTCCGCCTCGAATACCGCTACTGTAGAAAATCCACACTTCTTCGCTATATGTAAGAGAGTAAACAGACTCAGAGTTTGACTGAGATGTTCACGATTGTGATTCTCAGAACACAGAGTTCTGTTGACGATTCTTAATTATCCTTATTTATGTATTTATTACCGATATATGCTATTTAAAAGTTTATTTCTTAGCAGTCAATCTTCTGAGGTAGAAAGCGAGTTCCTCACCTTCCAAGATGTAACCATCACATCTTCCACTTTGACCTGGTCTGGAAGAGATGACGGCGTATAATCTACCAGCACCGAATTGGGAGTCGACGGCAGATTCGATAGCGGCGGCGCCGGATCTAGCAGCCAATTTTCTTTCGACTTTTCTTGATTTCTTAACGTCTGATTCTTCTTGTGGTTGGTTCTTTTTCTTACCCAAGGTAGCACCATAATGGTTTTCGTACCATTGTCTGAATGGGGTAGCATCAATTTGGACAACGGCAGATTTGGTCAAGGTGTTAGTTCTAACCAACTCGTTATTAGATGGATGGTAAACGACACCTGCAATTCTGGTTTTTCTGCTGACACCTTCTGAACCCCATGAAAAGTTACCGGTTTCGATTCTCAAGGCTCTGAACTTTTGGTTTCCACCTCTGGTTCTAACTGTGTGAATTCTCTTGGTACCGATCTTGGTGTTGGCTGATTGTCTACCTAATTCGAATTTTCTTTTTTTTCTAAATTGAGCTCTTTTGGCCCCGGTGGCAGATCTCTTATGACGTGAATCTCTGGAAATACCCATATTAACCTAGTAAAAGTTAGTATCGAGAAGATGTTAAAAAACAATAAAGACATGAGGACAAGAAGGGCAATGTGGATGAATGTATAATCTTTCATTCTCAGTTTGTAGTTGGATAGTTTGTTGGGGGTGGTGGTTCATTTACCCTGTTGTTCTTGTCCTTCTCCTATTGCTAATCCTCTGATAATCGTGTGTGTTTTATCATGTTGGTGTTGGTTAACATACTGTTCAGTATCACTGGTTGAATTAAAAAGGAAAAATCTTAAAATATAATTTGAAAATTTTTTTGTATGTGTGAGGTGAGGAACCAAGCAGGAGGAAAAAAAAAAAAAAAAAAGAAAATGAAATAAAAAGTGAGAGAGTGCAGAAAAAAACTGTGCGGGCGATGAGTTAGTGCGAAGTACCCATAAAATCCACCCACCTACCGCCAAAACTCGCACTGGGTCTCTCGCGAATGGTACCAAACCTAAACCCTCACACTAGAAAAAAAGACAACAAAAAAATTCAACAGAACAATCTCACGCACACTACACGATGTTGGAACATATTCTCTTGTGTCACGTGTGTTTATCCAGGGCACAGGGCTTTGCGCATCAAAATCCATCGCGTCGTTTTTCAAACATCATCATCACCATTTGTGTCACCATCGCCAGTTTTTGAGCTTATGGAGTCGATATATGACGAGATAGAAATCGAAGATTTTACATTTGATCCAGTCCAGCAGATATTCCAGTACCCGTGTCCCTGTGGTGACAAGTTCGCAATAGCGTTGGATGATTTGCGGGATGGCGAGGATATCGCCGTTTGCCCCTCCTGTTCGTTAATGGTGCGTGTCATTTTCGAGCAAGAGGACTTGCAAGAGTTTATTGAGTCGTAATTGGAGATGAAGGACGAACCAGATTCTGACGTTGGACAACCACAAGACAACCAGAATCAAGCTTTATTGAATTTATTCAATCTAGTCAAGGCATCCAGACGGTACCCACCAACCAACATGTTTGATCCCCAAGGACATGATGTACTAGAATGAAGAACACTTGGGAATTAACTCACGTGTTGAAAACGTGTTGAAAATGTTGGATCAAGGTGTCGATAACCGGGTAAATTCAATCCAACGTCAAACAGGGACATAAAAAAGGTGTGCACTTGTTATCAGACTCGAGTGTTCAACTGTTGGGGCATGGGTAAATTACACCCACAGTTGCATTTTCTTAGCATCAGCAACTATTCAACCTACTAAGATCTACTAGTAAATATACACTCACGATACCTAATTTTAAAGTCGCCTCTCATGCTAGCGCGGTGGAAAATTTTGCACCCAATTTCCTACACTGTCAGTTGTAGTTTTATTTTTTTTGATCGGCACCGCTGTAATCACTCGGTATCCCTATTAATCACACGAAAACAGTTATAAATTAGCGACGAAAAGTGATATGTATAATGCAAGTGCCAATGTCATAATCTAAAAGCAGACTTTTTTTCTATTATGCTGTTGGGGTACATACATTGGAGACTAGATTCAGATAGCCTGATTTGGCTTAAATTCGGCAAAAGTTGGCAAAAAATAAAAAATAAGTCAGTACAGTGGTTTACACTTGGAACGGGGAGGAGAGAGGAGAGGAGAGGAGAAGAGGTGGTACATGCGCTTTTATAACTACATCGAGCGGCGTCACTATTGTTGTAATAGTTGATGTTGTGTCTGCAATGATGATATATTTTCTCTTTAACCGGGGGGGGGGGGGAGAACATTGGGCTTAGCTCATCTGGAGCAGCAAACTACAACAATCAAGATATGGGTAAGCCAAAGATGTAACATTGTAGTATTTGAATTTGACAGCATTTGGATTGTCGATATGGAATCGGAAAGACAAACATAATAAGTGAGTGGCACAAAGGCTCCACTCGCATAAAACGTATGTAGTGGGGAGAATGCAATGGTTAGGCGTGCACAAGGGACAGAAAGGCATCAAAATGGACAAAAAAAAAAACTTCACACTTTATAATTTAGACTTTTATTGACGGTGATTTTCTTCTCTCCACTCCAATTGTGTCGATCCAAAATTGGGTGGAGAAAAACGAGCTGCACAAGTGTCGTTGAAATGACGTTAATAGTGTGAAGTCAATGATAACAAGTCATGTAAAGACTAAACCTATGAATTTCTGATTTAAAATAATGCATAATCAATCTTTCAACTGCAGCATTTGCTGCTGTTGATGATGGCAAAAGTTTTATGGTAGAGAGCAAAAAAAGACAGACAGACAGAGTAAAACAGAGCAAGGAATTATTGAGTTTATAGCTTTATATGTAATTGTGGTATCGGAATTTTATTCGTAAATGTGTCAGTTGCAACACTTGATTGCATATTTTCCGTATTGCACAATACCACCACTTGATTATTGTTCCGACAATTTAGGTTTTGACTAAAACTGAAAATGGACTGGAGAGTGGTCTAAAGTGTGACAAAGTCAAAAGTTAAACTCAAAAGTCAACGAAAAAAAGCTTGCATCAAACGAGTGGATAAATAAATAAACGACCACCACCAACTAGTGACTTTTCACCAGTATGAAAGAAAAAAACAACAATGCTACCAGTTGTTCAGACACAAAATAAAGAGCATGCAAGAGGAATTTAGAATAATAAAAAATCAACAACAATAACAACAAACAATAAAGTACTGGAACAATAGGAATAATAATTTATCCTACATAAGCGGTGTGACATGTGTGTAAACAATAGAATTGGCATTACCTTTCAAGTAGGACGACAATAGCCACCAGTACATAAATTAGCTGGTATAATCTCTGTCTTGTGTCAGTCTAAATCAGGTAGATTTGTAGTGGTGATGATGATGATGATGTTTTATGTTGTTGTTTCATTAATTAAATGTATAAGTGCTAATGGGTAAATCTTTTCCATAGATTGCGAATGCCATTTTCCGTAATTTGTAAATTAATTGATTGATTGATGCTTAGTCAATTATTACTTTATTATTATTATTATTGACTTTGGCGTGTAGTCGAATGATGTTGATCCATGGGTTAAACTATTTGACATGAAACAATGGTGAATGTGTTATCATGTCTTGCTTTTTTAATAAAGACATGATTGAATAGGCACAAAAATCACCTCAATCTTTAATCAAACAGCATAATTGTAGGCAGCCAAGTGCATAATGATAAAATAAAATTGATAAAGGCAAGGTTTTATGTTTTATCAACGTCGTTATCTTCTTGAGCTATGTCACAGAGAATCATGCAATCCGAATCTTTTGCACCACCAGTAGCAGCAAAAGTAGTGGTAATAAGAAATGGTCATGGTGATGTTGTAATTTAACTTTTTGCGTCTGCAGAGATAGAGGTAGAGATACAGCAGCCGTTCCAGCTAAACAACGTTGGTCCCATTATTCTTATAAATCTGTTGGAGAGGTGCATGTTGAAGATGTTATGGGAGTGGAACTAATAATTGTAATTAATGCGTGTTTAGTTGGTGGGTGGGTGGGTAAAACCGATGATAGTTTCTTGCGGTCCACATTCTGACAAACGTTTAGTTTGCAGCAATATCGTTTACCGTTTTCAACGTGTAGAGATCATCATGTATATGCTGCTGACACTGAACTAAAGCGCAGTGGTGGGTTGACAAACTACAAACCAGTTGCGTGTATTTCTCGTGCCCATGAACGAAAAAAGAAAAAAAATAGAAAAAGAGAAAAAGTTCAAAACAAAAACATTCTGGCATAGGACGGAGATTAGTTGCAAATTTGGGCGACAAAATGACGATAATAGGATGCGCTCATTGCCGAAGTGAGAAAGTAGACAAAAGACAGCAGGTAGGCAGGTAGGTAGGTAGGTAGCAAGTATTAAGTTTTTGACAGTATGGCTGCATGCAATGTTGCCAGACGCTAGTAGCAATCAGCTGCTGATAAAACAACAAGACAATAGAAATGTTGCAAGCGGTGTTTTCTGGCATCACCAAGACATAGTGAGTCAATATGATTGAGTGAGTTGATGCTATATGTTGATGAAGTTGAAAAAAAATAGAACAAGACAAGACAAAACAAAAAAAAAAAATAAAAATAATAAAACTTAACCGACGATGCAGCTTTAGGTAGTGTTAAGCCACCGATTACACAAAACAAGGGAGAGACTCACTCAGGTGGGTGTGGTTTTGTGTCAGAGCCAATTAAATGGTGATAATGCGATTATATGGTGATTCTGTGTCCTTTCAGTTGTTTTTCATGTCTGTCATTTTTTCAATTTCACGTCTTTGTTGTTTTCCCTGTGCACTGTCACATGATCTGCTTTCGTCACGGCAAAGGCACACATACCGCCTGTCACCGTGCCGTTCCCCGCGCCCACACCATCAGTAGTCAAACAAATCAGAGGGGAGAGAAGCGAAGAGAAGAGAAGAGAAGAGAAGAGAAGACAAGCATAATGATGGGTTTAGTCCGTCATTGTGCTGATTACACACTTTGTAGATTTCATATCTTAGGTTGGTTAGGTTGGGTTGGTTTGATGATGGAATGGAGAGACAGTGCGGAGTTAGTGGATGCGGGAATAAATCTGGACGGGTTAAAGTAATCGGATCAACTCAACAATTTAGCTTGTGGTACGTATTGCCCG
Organism: Insectozyma sakaeoensis; assembly: GCA_030569255.1. Taxonomy (NCBI): domain Eukaryota; kingdom Fungi; phylum Ascomycota; class Pichiomycetes; order Serinales; family Debaryomycetaceae; genus Insectozyma; species Insectozyma sakaeoensis. The sequence goes on along the minus strand of JAJMKJ010000007.1, from coordinate 41,593 downwards.
AACAAGCGAAGCATTAGATAACCCTGTAGTTTGTGGTTTGATGAGTTTTAAAAATAAAAGTAAAACTGCAGCACCACTGTCTGTTGTTGTTGTTGTTGTTGTTGTTGTTGTTGTTGTTGTTGTTGAGCCAGGGCGTCTAAAATAAAATAAAATAAAATAAAATAAATAAATAAATAAAATGGAAAATGGAAAAATAAACCAAATTCGGCAACAGAAGGCAAAATGAGACGCTCAGTTGGAAATAAACACAACATAAAATTCTAATGGAATGAATGTGTGCAGGATGATGTTGATGATGGCGATGGTGATGTTGATGTTGATGTTGTGGTGCAAACGTATTCTGGAAGTACACATCCGTTGAGCAACAGATATAGCATTGCTGTTTAGCTTTTTAGCAGGTTAAATTACAAATAGTTTGTAATGGCAGTTGAAGCTGACACCAGCAGCGTTATATAATAGAATAGAATAGACAACGCATAATAATATTATGTAATATTGTAATATTATATTATTATATAATGTCATAATAGTAATAGTAATAGTAATGGTAATAGTAATAGTATAATAATAATGCAGTAATAATAAGCTGTGACAGAGAATGCTGCAACTATTGTGCAAGACAATAGGAATAATAAATATAAGAGACAGAGACACAGGCATAAGCCAATCCTAAATAATAATAATCCACTGGTGGTGGGATTCAGTATGGCAGTAGCAGTAGCAGTAGCTACACAGCTACATATAGCCGCTTAAAGACGCAATAATCACTTGCTATTGTCACACAATGTACCTTAAATATTACTCTTGATTGTTGATTGTTGATTGTTGATTGTTTGTTGATTGTCCCCTTGCAAAACACAAACAAATGGGCCCAATGCTTCTTCCCCTGACGCGAGAGAATAAACACCTTTTGGTGGTAGTAGAGAGAGAAATGGTGTACTAGTGTACTTTGTTCAATGATTTGTATGGCGGTAGTGGCGGTGAAAACCCTAGGGTTATTACCATTACTATTCCTATTACCATTACTATTGTGATTGTTATTGTTACTATTATTAATATTAATATTAATATTAGTATTGTTTTTTTTTGTATGGCTACACCTTTGGTACGTACTGCTATTGTCTGTGTGTGTGTGTTTGGGTGTGGGTTGGTGTAAGTATGTGTGTACTGGTGGGGATGAATTAGTTAAAACTTTATTTCATGTTGAATCAGTTATTTTAAATCTGCATCTAGTGCTAATTTAAAATTAATTTAATCAACTGAAAATTAAAAAAAAAAAAAAAAAAAAAAATAAAAAATAAAAAAAAAGATTCAGTGTCGGAAGTTGAGTTTGTACGACATATAAAATTTTTATTTTTTATTTTTTTTTTTTTTTTTTTTTTTTAATTTTTTTTTCCATTCCTTTGTACACACACACACATAAAATTTGTAGGTCTGTGTACAATACATACATAATATATAATATATATATATATCTACGTATGTATACATGTGTTTATGTGTTTGCATTGTTCAACCCATTGATCTTTTAATTTAGTACCACAACAACAACTACTATTAATACTACTAATACCACCACCACCACCATCACCACCACCACTAGTTCCATTATAACAACAAGATCAACTTTCTGACCCTGCTTGTCTTCTTACCTTATTCCCCAAGCAGATGTTATATACACCCACCAATTACTAGTTTGTATTATTATTATTATTATCATTATTATCACTACCATTGTCATTTGTCACTACAACTACAACTACAACTACTACAACGACAACTACAACACACAGAGAACTAACTACTCTTTTTTTCATCAGTTTGGTACTTTGTTCATATTCTAGATCTCATAACACACTCAATTTCGTCATTTATCCTTGAGAATATCACCAACAACATCTAAATTCACTCCCCCCTCCATCCAACGAGATAGCAACATCAAATAACCAATTTTTAAACACCCATCATTCCCCTATTGCACAAAGTTTCCAACAATAAGATCTTGTAGCTGGTGTTTTGTAACTTATTTTTTTTTTTGTAATCGAAGAACGCCCACCAGAAAAAAAAAAATTATATAAAACACCACCAGAGAGGAATATAACACTTTTTACCACCACCACCACCACCACCACCACCACCATCACTATTATCGTTACTAGTATCACCAATTTGTATTACACTGCATCCAATTCTTAACACATCCATCAAATTAGACATTTGATTGTATTTCTACTACCCTAATCCCTCCCCCCCATACCCTTCAAGTTGTTTCCTACCACACATTAGTTTTGAGAGCTGGCTTCTCAACTTTAAATATTTCACAAAACATTCATCCAAAGATGTATGAAAAACCACCTGATCAGTATCATCAGTATAATAATAGTAATATAGGCACTACCACCACCACCACCACTAATAATAATAATGAAAACACCACCACCACCACCATGACCCCCCAGCAGTTCAAACCCCATGACACACGCCAACTCCCGCATATACTGCAACACCCTCTCAATTCATCAATTCCTTTGGAACCGTTTCATCCAATGAGACCACCACCACAACAAATGTACCAGTACCCCCAACCAGCCATTAATATGACCATGTCCATACCGCAACAGCCGCTACCATTATTCCAACAGCAGCAGCAGCAGAATTACGAACACGTTGGTCATGGTCATGGCCATGGGCATGAACACAATTGCAATGACCTACAAACCCCCCATGGCAGCGACATGTCGGAGAAAAACTACAAAAATTCACCCGCCAACCGCCGCGGCCCTTGGTCTCCATTGGAAGATAAAAAATTGTTAAACTTGATATCTGTGTATGGTCCCACCAACTGGGTGCGAATATCCAATTCACTCGAAACGAGAACACCAAAGCAATGTCGAGAGCGTTACCATCAGAACTTGAAGCCTTCGTTGAACAGGTCTCCAATTACTACAGAAGAAGGCGAACTAATTGACAAGCTAGTGTTGAAGTACGGCAAGAAGTGGGCTGAGATCTCCCGCCATTTGAATGGAAGATCAGACAATGCAATTAAAAACTGGTGGAATGGCGGCGCAAACCGTAGAAGAAGGGCTAGTTTGGCCAGTGGTGGCAGCTCAACTTCGGGTAAAAGAAAATCAGTTGACTCCGACGATGGAATTGTCACCCCTGATAAACCTGCATATCTTTCTGCCGAGCAACTTTCTCCATCATTAAAACCACAAACAGCGCCAACAGCGCCAACAGCACCACCAGCACCAGCACCAGCACCAGCAACATCAACATCAACAACTTCGTCATCAACTGTACAACCAGTAGTATCGGTTCCGCCACCTAAACACCCTTCTAGTGATCGGTTGTCGCATTTGCCACAAATATCCTTCAACACATCGATGTTTGGCAAAATCGAGGACAAGGGGGTAATAACCTTGTTAAACAATCATCACCACGAGCAAAAGTTGTCAAATAGATCGGCTAGCGTCGATAGCTCTAATGTGGTAGTCAACTCGTCGTCGATATTTTCAACGCCATCGTCGTCAGCATCGTCAGCATCATCAGCATCATCAACGACATTACCACCGATATCTCAGTCCAACAAACGAAGATTAATCGACGACTCGCTCGGCAGAAGACACTCGAGCTCAATGTTGATGCATGCGCACTCCAACAATAGCTCACACTCCAACTTGCACAAGGTGTTCTCCAACCATGATAACGAAAGCAGCAATAATAGCATTAGCGGTACTGCGACCCTCCATAATAATACATCTGGTAATGTATCTCCACATTTTGGTTCGCCGTTGCTCATGGGGTCAATAAATTCGAGAAACAATTCAATCACATTATTTGAATTAAATAATCACCACCACAATAGTACAAGCAGCAGTGGCAGCAGTAACCACCACGTTAATTTCAGTGATAGTGTATCACGAAGATCGAGCTCGATTGCACCCGACTTTTTCCCCAACCCATTGGGCCAACAAAAGAAGAGCACCATATCACAAAACTCGTCGTTCAATTCTCCACTATTGACCCCGCTGACTAGGTTTTCCATCTCGTCCACCAATTCTGCGTTTGTACAAAACTCAAGTTCGGTGGTGACTTCGCCTGCCCACTCGTGTAAGAATGAATATTCGGCTAGCAATCCTTGCTTGCCATTGAAGAAAGACGAAGAGGTGAAGGAGGGCGAGAAGAAAGATGCAGCAGCAGCAGCAGCAGCAGCAGCAGAAGCAGCTGATGCTTCTATTGTCAAGGTTGAATCAAAAGTTAAAATGTCAGTGTCTTCATTAGTTGATTGATTTAATTATATATATATTTTTTTTACATAGAGAGATGATTATTGACTAATTGGAGCTTTTTATCAAACCAAAGTGTAGGATTGTTGTCTAATTGGAGCTTTTCCAACCAAAGTGTAGGATTGTTGACTAATTGGAGCTTTTCCAACCAAAGTGTAGGATTGTTGTCTAATTGGACCTTTTCCACAAAGTGTAGGATTATTGTCTGCCTGTGTGTGCATGGATGCGCGCTCGATAGCCTCTATTTTGGCCCCTCCATTTTCTCTGACCGAAAAATTACACACACCTAGTCACTGTATATATATCCTAAATGCAATTGAGCAGTAATGAACAGAAACTAATACTCCAGAGTTGCATCAACAACATCAATCATCAATCGCATTTGATGAAACAGAACCTCAACGATAACAAGTTGTTACAGGCGTTGAAACATTGTTCCAACTTTTTGAACGAGCTCAGGACCAACAATTTGACACCAAAGCAGTATTATGAGATATACATGATGGTGTTTGACTCGTTGGAGGTATTATCGTCGTACTTATTGCTGAGCGACAGCAGCAAGCGGAGTACGTTTCTAGCTGATTTGTACGAGATTGTTCAATATTCGGGCAACATCATACCACGATTGTACATGATGATCAATGTTGGCAGCGCATACATGAGCGTTGAAGGGGCGCCGACAAAGGACTTGATGAAGGATATGATTGAGATGTGTCACGGGGTACAGCACCCCATCCGCGGGTTGTTCTTGCGCTACTATTTATCGCAGCGAACCAAGAACTTTCTACCTTTTGGCAACGAGCAGGACTTTAACCAGACAATTGAGTTTTTGGTGTCCAACTTTATCGAGATGAATAAGTTATGGGTGCGATTACAACATCAAGGTCATTCGAGCGAGCGTGAGTTGCGCTACATGGAGCGGAAAGAACTCAAGATCCTCGTTGGATCCAATTTGGTACGATTATCCCAGATTTTAGATGATTACAGTGATCTGAACCCTAAATTCTCCCCCGTTGCGTTTTACCGCGACAAGGTGTTTGATATAATCACCGAGCAGATTATCCAATGCAAAGACCATTTGGCGCAGAATTACTTGATTGACGTGATAATCCAGATTTTCCCCAACGAGTTTCATTATGCCACGTTGGAGAGTCTCCTTAGAGTGTTTACAAACTTGAATCCTATGCTTAAGCGTAGTTCGCTCGTTGAGTCATTAATTGAGAAATTCGCAACCAGTGAAGATGACACGGAGGGGGATGATAATAAGAAGTTGCTGAAACCACAGTTATTCGATACGTTTTGGTCGTTCTATATTAATCTTAACGAGGTTGACCCCACAATCTCAATAGACGAACACATTGATTTATTACAATCGTTTATTACGTTATGTTTGAGTTCGAGTAGTGAGACGTTGGATGCTTTGAATATGATCTACAAACACGCATGCGAGAACTTGACCACCACCAGCAATGAGGACGAGGAGATGTGGGTGCAACTATTGAGCATCCCCATTGACCGATTACCCGCGATTGGCGATCTTTTTAAATTGAACGATTACTACCATTTTTACCACAAGTTGAATAACAAACAATTACAGAAAAAAATCTCATTAGCCCTTGTTGACAAGTTGATATCAACACGATATGTCATTGTGTGCGACCAAAAGGACATTGACTCGATATTCCGGTACTTGACGGTGTTGATCAAGGAGAACCCCAAATTGGACACTGCCAAGAGTCTTGGAGTGACAAGGACTATCCGGATCAATAATGGCGAGACTCAAGTGACGCGCGAGTTTTTAGATATCCATGAGAAAGTATGCAAGGTGGTGCAGTTAGTTGAGGATGCAGTTGATTTGCAACGCAACATTTCGAGCTTGTTCTACTTGAGGAAAAAGTACTTGAATAAGAATTCTGATAGTATGATGTTGACTTATCCGACGTTGATAAGTAAGATTTTGTACAAGTTGAAGCTTTACGGGTTGTTGTCGACCAAGTTTGACTCGCAGACGGTTGTATCACATTTCAAGAACTTATCGCTTGTCGTTGATGAACTTTACGCCAACCATCTGGACCATGCGTCATTGGAGATTTTGAGACAATACCTTAACGTGGCAACGGTAGCGGATCAACTCAAGCAAAGTCAAGTTGCGTTTGAAGTTTATAACCAGGCGTTTCTCGTTTATGAAGAAAACTTGTCGTTTAGGTCGAAATCAAAGTCAAAGAATAGGGATCAGAATCCACATGATGGGTTAAATGGTGGTAGTTTGTCGTATGAGGCTATTGTGGCTATAGCCAACAGTTTGCTTCGTACTCGTCATTTGACAAGGGAAAACTATGAGGCGTTGATTACGAGGTTGACTATCCAAGGGTCAAAATTGTCCAAGAAACACGAACAGTGTCGTGCAGTATACTCGTGTGCGAATCTATGGTGGTGGAACGAGCTTCTATTGCCACCAGGACAAATCTCCAGCACAGTTGGTGAGAAAAGGGAAGGAAACAACACCGAGCGGGAACAGGAACAAAAACAGAAACAGGAACAGGATGACAAAGTGGAGGATACTGGAGAGGATTCTGGAACTGGCGATGCAGTGGATTTTGTACCTGGGTTATACCGCGATGATAAGCGGGTGTTGGAATGTTTACAGAAATCACTCCGTATTGCTGACTCATGCATGGACCCATACTTATCATTAAAGTTGTTTATTGAGATATTGAACAAGTGCGTTAATTTCTCGATATACGGTAATCGAAAAATCACCGACGCATACATCAAGGGGTTGATAGATCTCATCGAGACAAACTTGGCCAATCTACGTGCCAGCCAAACTGACACTGAAAATGGAAATGAAGATGCAAATGAGAACGAGAGCGAGAATGAGAATAGTAACAATGATGATTACGAGGATGAGGATGATGACGAGGATGAGGAAAAAGAGGCGGCGTTCTTGAGACAATCGAGCTTGTATTTTAATAATACAGTACAATACATCCACGAAAACCTCGCTGCGTGAAATTAAACATGACGGTTAATTTTTATCCAATTACGATACAGTGGTTTTAAGATGTCGAAAATAAACAATTGAGGGAGGAACACCGAGACGCCTATTTTGTGTAATTGTAGCAGTAACATTCTCTAAAAAAAAGCCTTGGAGCAGGGCACCAAGACCACCAAGCCATGGCTCAACAGAATCACAAAGGGCTGAAAAACCGCAGTAATGGTGGGACGACCCATCATCATACCATGGCTTTGTTTTTATTCATTTTGTGGTGCGATTGTCTCTATTGTTTGATAAGCCATGTCCTTCCTTGCACGCCACCGGCATCTCACAAAACTACAAACCCTTAAACCCCCACCCCCAGGCTCCTACCCCCCGGGCTCCTCCCCGCCACAATTTCTTCCAAAATGTGAATATTCTGAGGCTAGCCCTTCTGGCCTGTTGTGGGTGGTGGTAGCGGGGGGCGCGCGCGCAGTCGAAAACCACTTGTTCTGCTTCCACGCTCAAAATCCCTGAGGTGTGGATTACGTAATGTTGCTGCAACACTCGATCGGCTCCCTTTTTCTGAATACCAAATAAAAGCGACACAATTTTCCCACCCAACCTTACATATCCCCTTATCTTTTCCCACCATGGAGAATAACAATAATACAAGTATCGATAATCCGGGGCAAGACAACGGTCAGACAACTACCCAATCTTTGTCACCCCCCAGCTACAACGAGAAAGAAAATTACGACTACAAGGAGCACCTCTTGGATGAGAAGCAACGGGCCGCAGACTTGGAGAACCAGTCGAGACCTGCGCCAAAGAAGAAATGCTCATCGTTCTGGCTTGCTATTTTAACTACGTTTGTGTTTACTGCTTTCTTCATCTCCCACAATGCAGGGTTGGTGGTGGTTCCCGCATTGGACCAGGACGCCGAGATCGCGAGAATGGCAGGCACATTTGTGCGCCACCCGCTTAAAAACCTAATTGACATCGCTTCGTCATCGACATTTGCCACCTCGAAGGATAAGGAGATCATTGCTGTGTCGTACCCTTTTGTTCCTAATCCGGCGTATGGCGAATCAAAGTTTACAACAACTTTGATCAACCACACTTTTGCCAACTCGTATGGCCAGCCTGCAGTGGTGAATTTCACTGCTCCCGCCAACTTATCGTTCAACGCCGTCGTGTTAACGTTGTACACCCACGTCCAAGGCGTTCAGTATGATAGGTTGGCTAATTTGTTCATTAACGGCGCCCAAGTGTGGCGCACGTCAACTATCGAACCTAGTGGAGGTAAAGCACATAGCGTGTTCAAGAAGGATATCAGCACGTATGCCAACTTGCTCAATAATAACGATGTCAATGAGGTTTTGTTCCAGTTGGATAATATCGTGAATGACCAATTGACGGGTGCGTTCAACATCACCTTGGTTGCTGATTTTTACCAAAAGAGGACTAGACATGGAAAGCATGGAGAAGGTAACGAAGAAGACGACGGTGTGTTTTATCCTTTGCATAAGGTCGAAAATGGCTGTCACGGAGAACAGGAACAACAGAAACAACAGGAACAGCAAATTGGATCAGACTCAGACTCAGAGGACGAAGTCTTAGAACATAAGAAGCAGAAAGAACATAAGAAGCCAAAGCATCCAAAGCACCCCAAACATCCTAAACATCCTAAACATCCCAAACATCCCAAACATCCTAAGCATCCTAAACATCCTGGTCCTACGCATCCTGGTCCTACGCCTCACCAGAGATTGTTCCTCACTTCTAAGCCCGCCGACAGAGTACATCCTTTGACCTTTAACTCGAACCCCGACCAAGCACCGGTTGAGTACCTTGCCACCCAGAAAATCAAGGTCAAGTTGCCAACGGTGCCAAAAAACACAACCAGATTGACTGTATCGGTATTTACCTCGGGTAACTCCGCAGAAGAGTTTTGGTACAGTAACGTGCTTGACAAGTACGCCAACCTATTCAAGGATGAAGGCAACGCTTTTATCGGTAAGGGACCGTTGAGATTCTTGAATCTTTATTTCAATAACGAAAAGATTGGTACCCAGACCCCGCAGCCAGTTATTTACACCGGGGGAATTTCGCCTGCATTGTGGTCACCGGTTGTATCAATTTCAGCGTTTGATGTCCCTGCAATCAACATCGACGTGACTGGATTGCTTCCATACTTGTGGCATGGCGAATCCATCGAGGACAGATACTTGGAGATTGAAGTCAGCAACGGTTTAGGCGAGACAGGCTTGGCCAACGATACTTTTGTCAATGAGAATTGGATCACTGCGGCAAACTTGTTGACTTATGAATCATCCAAGGTTATTGACGCAAAAGGCGAGGTGTTGAACATTGATCATCGTAACAGAGGCAATAGTGTTGCATTTGCACCACCATTCAGCCAGTCATACCAGCAGATATTGAATGCTATCTTACAGGCCCAATTGATCAGTAACATCAATTTCACCTTGTCAAGCGGCGAAGTCTTGAATACAACAATCAGCTCGTATACCAAGGGGGAGATTTCAAATATTCAAAATTATGCAAATTACGGCAACATACAGAAATTAGTGCATGTTGGCCATTCATCAAGCTCAGTCTTGATACAAAATGTTGATATTCCAGACACACCACCACCACCACATGATTTACCGGGTCCTCACCACCATGATGACGAGTTGCCATTCAACACTATCTACGGCTACAACAATTCCGAAAGCTATCCATTAGTTCTTTCGATCATCCAGCATGAGAAAAAGGTGGGTCAGAATGATTTTATCGTTGATTACGAGGTTGAAATCGATTACACCACCGTTATCGACATGCACATACATCGATTGGGCAGGATTTTCCAGAGCACAACCCAGAACGGGTCGTCTGACTTTGTGTTGTCGAACAAGGGTAACCACGGCTCAGGCAGTTTAACCACCAAGTACGAGTCGGACGTGGCATTTGGTCCGTTTAAGCAAGCGTACAAGAGGAAAGTTGTTGCTGTCAATGGTACCATCATCAAGGACGTTGCAGAAGAGAAATCAGGCGACCACAAGGGAAAGAAGAAGTTGCTGCACTCGAACAAGATGGAGGAGTTACACCAGGGTAAGAAGAAGTTGCCGCACTCTGGGAACAAGATGGAGGAGTTACACCACGGAATCTTGAAAGGCAAAGGTTATGGTGGACTCAGCGTTGTTGAGTTATCACAGAAATTGATGGACTCAGTATCTGGAGTTGAATCAAAATGTGATGGTGTCATGAATTGGATTAAACTGGGTGTGAATAGGTTTAAATCCGAGGGGGAAAGAAAATTCAAACACTTTTCACTAGGAAAGGTGAGTCATGGAAGAGTCAGGAAAGAGTCAGAGTAGAGAATTAGAGAATTAGAGTCTAGAGTAGTTTGCTTTAATAAATAGTTTGCTAGTAGAAATTGGGTAAAACTTTCTAACTACAACTCTGAACTGGGTCTTGTATTGTGTAAATCTTTCTACAAACAACTCTGAACATGGGTCTCGCGATTATGTTGCTTTGATAAAAAGTTTCTAGTAGAACTTGCGTTTCCAAGTCTAGAGGTCGCCGTATTCTTGTTGTTAAAGTTTTCTAGCACTATTCCTCTCTGCTTATTTATTACGATTTAATTATCCAAATCCGGCCCATTCTATTGAAAACGCCAATATATCATCATCACTAAACAACTCATCCACAATGTCATCCTGCTCCACTTCCCGCGGGTCTTTGTCGTACCCTATGAGCACCATATTCTTTTTCACACTCGTAGCTAGTCTTCCGCCAACTACTATATCCGCCATATCCACGATATCAAACCTTATAGTTGAATATGAATGGAATCGCAAAGGGTCGCCAGGGTAAATCACCAAATCCCCACCGAATTTAACCCCCGGGTTGACGTAATAGCCCATATTCTGCACTAGTTTATAGTACTTGTAGTTTTTGACGAACTGGGACACGGAAAGGGACGAAGTTTTCAAATATGCCGAGATATACTTTGCGACATCCAATTTGTGTTGGTCAACAACCATTGCATCAACCCCGGTGTGACACTCATCGGTGTTGTAGATTTGGACGAGATGGCCTTGCTGGTGGTTCCGATTTTGTATACCTGACATCAGCTTCATTTTTGCAGTACGATACGCTAGCGAGTCGACCAAGATGGCATTGCCCGTCTCGACTAGCCAAAGTGCTTCCCATACAATAAGGCGCAACGGCACCGAAAGGAAGATATTCTGCTGCTGGAAGTTCTGCAAGGTTCCTGACAACACGCCAAGGATATGGTGATCAGTTCTCAACTTTTTGATATCATCAATGTTGAATACAACTACCTCGGGGTCAGTATCGATGTTGATCACCGGTAGTACAATCATGTCCTGTCCCAGAGTCGCGCAGAGATGAGAAAATTAAACACTGAAAAAAGATCTACATCTAGCTCAATTATCAAGTAGTACTAACCAATCGCTCGTATTAAAACGGGCATTACAAAGAAGAAAATCATACCTAATGTATTTCCTGTAACTAATACATTATACCCTTGATTTGTAGCCAAATAATGCAATTTTAAAAAGATTGCAGTTTCGCGTATGGTCGCCCACTACACTACTCGGTCTCGCTCTTAGCTGCTTAACTACTGTTGATCGGACGGGGAACTGTGCTTTCTGCTAGATATACTTATCTTTGAGTTTAGGGGGGTAAGTGATATATTTGTTTCAGTTTCTATTTACAAGTTGAATCTGCTCAAATCGTGCATGATCATCCCGGCAAAGCAGGCAGACAACAAAGTGGAGATGGACCCACAGTACAATGCCGACATGATACACAGGGCAATGTCATTAGACCGCGAGTAATTAGTCAAGGTATTCAACACCGAGATGGTGATACCCAACGATCCAAGATTGGAAAAACCACACACACTAAATGTAGCAATCAAGATGCCTCGCTTCGACATGTCCTTGTAAGGCGACTCGTTCATCAACAAATTGTACGCGACGTACTCGTTTTGAATGAACTTGTACGCGATCAACCGCGAAATATGCAAGATTTCGTTCCTTGGGGTACCGAGCAAGAACCCCACTGGATAAAGCAAGTAAGACAACATCAACTCCAAGGTTAAATGGTCAATGTTCCAGTAATTACCGAACCAAGTAAGGATCCCGTTGACTAATGCAACAACGGCGATAATACACATACACTGGATCATCATTGTGCCTGCGATTTTCAACCCCAAGGTTGCACCGTTGGAGAACGCCTGCAACACATTCTGGGGTTTATCCTTCTCTTCATCGTTGTTGTTATCATTTTTCTTTGCGTCCTTGGGGATCATTACTTTCCCACTACTGATGGGGTTTTCCGTCTCGGGGTACCTCAATTTCGACACTGCCAAAGATGCCGGGATCGACATGACACACGAGCTGACTAACGCCTGTGGATTCAAGCCTAACCCTATGTAACCGACCAACACGGCACCCGAGATGGTCGAGAACCCCGAAGTCATAACTTGGTGCAACTCGGCTTTGGTCAAGTAGGGCATCAAGTCCTTGATCAAGATGGCACTCTCACCAATGCCAATAAACGGCGACGCGGCGGCAGTCACGCACTCAGCGCCCGAGCACCGCAACGACCAGTAGAAAAAGTAGGCAAACTTGCCGATACCCCACTGGATGACGCCGTAGTAGTACCAGATGTGCACAAACGCCACGAAAAACGCGACACTAGGCAACACAGTAAAGAAAAAGTACGGCTGGTGGGCCCAGGTGTCGTTGGTCAAGAACGCAACCCCATCTTTGGCGAACCCAAGCAACTCGCGCGCAAGGGTGGAGATAAAGTTGAACACGTCGAAACCACACTTTGTCCGCAACACAAACAACGCAATGATGTACTGCATTAATAGCCCGCCAATCACCGTGTTCCACTGGATCTTCCGTGGATGCTTCGAGGTGATAAACAATCCAGCAACAGCAACGACTAAGCCAAAGAATGAGATGGCACGATCGGGCCGCTTGGAAAACTCAGTCTCGCTAGGGATAAACGTCCCCAAAAGCACACTTGCCACCGTTATCACCGCACCAGCAATCAACCGCTGGTATCTCTGGGGCAATATCTTGTCGTAGATGATATCAGTAACGAAATCCCACACGATTTTGACCTTGGAGAGAATCCAGGGTAAAATGTTGCAATGCCATGAGATCAAACGTACCATTATCATCCCCCAGATCACAGTGGGGATCAACCATTGGTGTCTGTGTTTATCCTGGATGACGATCGAGAGCCACCATGACGTGAAAAAGCAACCTAAAAATACGTGGAATGCAAGTTTATAGTAGGGGAACTTGATCTTGAACCATCGCCAAAGTTTTTTCAGCTTGGACTCCGTTGGGTCTGCCTTGGGTGATTCGATCGATACTTCGTGTGTGAATGCCTCGTTATCGACTGTTGTGTTTTTTTTATCGTAGTTCAAGTCGGACATCGAGTCCTGGTTAGACAAATACTCATTCTCATTCTTTTCCAAATCATGGGAGTCATGATTGTGATGATTAGTTGTTGTAGTCATTTAAGGGGTGGAAAGTTGAGATTAGTGTACTGATTGAAGGTAGTCTTTGGGTTTATGAGTCAACAAGTAGTATGACATGAGTATTGGATAAACAACTGGATATCTACAAAAGAGAAGGGAGATGCAAAAATATATTGAGTGGGAAGACGTAGTTTCTGTTACTGCGAAAAACAACCAAGAAAAAAAGAAAAAAAAAAAAAAAAATTTTTAACTGTCAATTTTGTGCCCTGGCGAAACCTTACTTGCCTACATCATCACAGATAAGATAATGAAACGAAAAGGGAAAGGAAAGGAAAATGAAAGGGAAAAGGGAAGGGAAGCGACCATTCAACCACTAGGAAGCAAATTCCAACTTAAAAGGCTTTTGTCCACAGTTTCAAAGTTTGTTTAGGTCTATGGTTGTTGGACGGGGTAGGGGTCGAGGATGGACGAGATTCGTGGGCCAGTGGGGCCAATGGGGCCATGCCTATCGCGTGACGTCAAGCAAAAGTGTTCAAACGGCACTTTAATGTTTGTGCAGCAGATGTCAATTTCCTTATCCCATGAATTTCTTTTTCTATTGTTATATACAGGTTTGAATAGTAATTTTCCGAGTCCCCTTTTTCTCTCTTTTTTTTCCTCTATTGGGAAACGCCAGGCGGGCAAGGCATTGATAGGAGGGCGGGGGTTCAGTTTGGCTTGGTTTGGCTTGGTTTACATATATTTATAGATACACTTAGCTACCCCCCCTTGTCGTTTCTATACTTGTCGTTATTCTCAATTATATGCTTCGAGTCAATCTTATTGCTCAACCCCATCAACGCCTTCGAGAGCGCCTCGGTGGTGCCTATCATGGGACGGATCAAAATTACCGGCGAATTCTTCATTATTGTAATTAACGAATCTTGCACCGTTTCAGATTGGTCCAAGGTTCTTTTCAAATCCTTCAACTGTTTTTTCGTAACGTTTAAATTTCTCCCCAACGATTTATACGCAAGTTTCAAGCCTTGTTCTATCGTTTCTGGCTGATTCGAATAAAGACTGATAAGTTTCTCCTCCACCTCGTCCTCATTCATATCCTCCTCGACTTCATGCTCGTCATTGGGCGACAACAAGAAAATCGACTTGCTCAATAACTGCTTGTTCATATTGGTATCGTCGTCCTCTTCAATCTCTAAATTCGAGTACATCTGCTTCTTGTCGGACAGATTCATATAATTCAACGTCTTTTTATTGAGTAATTTGGAACTTATCAACAAACTTTGATGATGATGTTGTTGTTGGTTGTTCACATTGTCAACGACTACTTCGTCGTCGTCCATTTCCTGCTCGCTTTCTGAGTTGCGTCGAGTCTTCTTGATGGCTCTAGCTGATGACCCTTGTCCACCAAACAACTCCTCACCTTGTTCGAGTAATACTTGAGTACCAGAAGCTAGTTTGACCCCCAAGTTGACCAACTCGTACCCGGTAGTCTTGGCAAATGAAGTGGTACCCTTTTGCAAACTTCTCCAAAACCTGCCATCCTTGTTGTACTCGGTGATGGGTATGGCAATCAAGTCTTTGAACCCACCGCCAATATTGACAACCGACCTCAATGAAGAAACCCCCGAGATGATACCAATGATTTGCGTCAGCTGGAAAACAGGCAAGTACGCCGTCCCCAACATACTCCCCAATTTGGGGAACCCCAATATACCATACAACTTCACTTTGGGTAACGTTATACTCGAGCCGTCCAATGTAAACAAGTTGGCAAACTCGGCTGATTTGCCCGACTTTAACCCCGAATAATCAATCTTTTTCGGCTTATAGTCTACTTTCAACTTGATGGGCGACATCTCAAACTTTTGAAGATAGACAACTTCATCGGGTGGCAACTCAAACCGTGCGTCTTTAAACTGGAAAAACCGAGTTAGAAAATCTAATGTGTCCTGGTCAATGTGTAGTCGTAATGGTAATATCGAAATGTTCATCATTGCTTCACTCGAAACTAACGAAGGGTCAGGTCTCACATTTAATATTGATAGTTTCAACATACTGGTTCCAATTTCTCGCTCACCCAATATGTTCATATAGCTTAGAAACTTGTTCCACGTTGATGTTTGCACATTATCATAAATGTCAACCGTGCCCAAACGAACTTCGACCAAGTTGAGCAACTCGTGCGTCATGCTCTCATTCGTCTCGTCTTTTCGTGGATCCCGCGTCGAGTACACAGTAGCGCTCACCTCAGTGTTTTTCAAGTCAACAAATACCTTGTGGGTTAACGACCGCTTCAATTTCAAGTTTTTATAACTCTTTTCCGAAGTTCGTATTTCTTCCGCATTCGCTTGAATGTTTTGGTTGATACTGTCGGTTAACTCTTCTGCAGACAACGATTTCGGCATGCTGACGTGGATTGACTGAAATAACGTTTCTTCAAATACTTGTTCTTGATCAGTCTCAAACTTTTTCACCGTGCCGCGTATCGCTTTACGCGTATCCTTCCAATCAAACCCATCGTAAAGGTATATCTTGACTTTAGAAAGGTTGATATTGACTTTAATCGCGTCAACCGTTTGATTCGAAATCATCGATCCTGGCCCATCAAAATGGGTTTCTTCAAAATTCAATGACGCCTCCTGAGAGCTAACCTCACTCGGAATACCATCTTCATCAATCACCAACTCAGTAAACTCTTCAGTTAAATCTTTAAATATATTTGACTCGACATCGTCAAAAATATTGGTCGTCATCCCGTTTTGTACCTCAACTTTCATCTTGTCCTTATCTTGGAAATTCAACGGCAACTTCAAGTCGCTAATCAACTGGAGAAACGCATTTGTCGAGTCAGCACATAAATCAAATTGATGTTCGTCCGAGTTTATCTTCAAGTCGATAAACGATAAATTGTCCTTTAACCCCAACTTGTTATTGCGTCTCTGTAACTCCTCAATGTCAGTATTGAACGTTATACCAACATGAGCTAAATTGATGTACCCCAACTGAATAAACCCTTGTTTCAAGTAATATTCCAATGGCGACAGTAGTTTCGGCAATTGGCCAAAATCTTTTTCCTCGCCGTTCGCCAATTTTATGTTCTTGACATCGTCAATCAACAATACCATAATGTTTCGTAACGAACACTTGATGTAGAACTGATTGATGCCAAATGTGAAATCAAGGTTTCCCTTCTCAATAATGATATAACCTTTACTTGCGAGACGCCCTGGTGTTAATCCAATTAGACAATCCTCTAAAACGTATCTAATATCTAATCTGCTTGAGTTTGTCGACGACGATGATTTTGACGGCGTCACCTTTTCGATCTCTTCTTCAACGGTGTCGATCAACGACTCATCATTGCCCATTAGTTTCAACCAGTTGACATAATATTCTAGTAGTAGATTCCGCGCTATAACTTCAACACTGTTGGTTTTATCGTGAAACTTGAGCTTTAAAAATATAACTGGCTGCTTATACAAATCTAGTGCTAGATTCTGGTATTGGTGGATAAATTGTTCAACCAACTCTTTATTCTTTCGTACAACTTTAAACGATAATATCGACCCCAACACCTCTTGTTTCAACTTGAACAAAACCATCTTTGTGAGTTGGGTTTGCAAATCTCCAAACTTTAAAATATTGGTGATTTTAATTGTGATGGACTCAATCTGTATGCAGAAACTAGCCAAGTTGATTTTGTTTGTCAAATTGAGAATTCCAGAATTGATACCATTAAAACCAATTTTTCTCGTATTTCGTCTTAATGATTGCGTCATGTACGATGATGTATCGGGCAGCTCATCAATAAACGACTTTTTCAATGAGTTTGATTGTCGTGATGATAATTCAAGAAACGAGTTGATAAATGTTTTCATTTGGTCAACTATCAACTTCAACTTCTTCAACGGTAAACTAACCGATATCTTGTGCAAAATAACCATTAATTTCGTGTTCATGGTTACCAATCTCGGCGGCGTTGTTGATGAATGATTTTGCAAGTAGGTTTTAAACTCTTGCAACTTAGTCACCACTTTCAAATCGTTGATTGTTAATATCGTTTCTGTTGAGTCTGAAATGATACTTTGCAATAAAATAGTCGGCACAATCAATTGACTTTGCAAGTGATTATACTTGATTGGGAAAATCATCATCTGCAAGCTTAGCTTATCACTTATCTTATTATTGAAAACAAACGAAGCCGTTTGGATTATAAATTGACTTTTCGAACTAGTTATTTTCCTCCTATTCTTTGGTTTTAATTTATTCAACGTATCCATCACTTGTCGAAGACTGTTGTATTCATTCAGGATATGGTTTAACGCAATTGCGAAATTTGTAAACACAACCAAGCTATCCAAGTCAAAGTTGAACAATGCGGTTTTGGCCAACAAAACGGTGATTTCAATCAATGAATTCTCTTCATTTTTCTGGTACACTTCAAACCGTATATCTGCCTTTGCTGAAGAATTTGCAGAATTCGAATTCGAAGTTGACGACGCAGCAGAATTGACACTAACTGGAGACGCTGAACGGTCAGCTTCATGACTAGATTCAAACTGGAAAATATCAAACTTGTCACCATTGACATTGCGCACAATCTTGAAAACTTCAACGCCACCAAATAACAAAAGCTCGTTTTTCTGCTTGATGTTGATATTCTTCAACACTATATTGATTGAGTCCTTCGATACAAACTCACCAGCTTCATTCAACGCCGACGTTGTGCTTATGGTAAAACTATTGATTTTCAACTTGTTGAAAAATGGTTCGCTATCGTCCGATGATTCTGAGTCGTCGCTATCGTCGATTTCATCGTCATTGTTTGCGTATTGAGGGAACTTTTCTGTATTTGAGCTTTTACTACTCTTTCGTTTTTGAAATGTCTTTATCTTTAAACTTTTGGTGATACCTTTGAAAAATGACGATAACGTCGGCGTTAGTGGTGTAAATGCGAGGTTGATATTATCGACTTCAACTTCGAAATTGGATATTGTAGTCAAGCCATCGAATTCGATATCGCACAGGTTTATGTATAATACAATCGCAGGATCGTGTTGTTTTTGATTTTGTTGTTGTTGTTTAGTTGTTGTTGTAGTTGTTGTTGCTTTGTTATCTATGCCGGTGGTTGAGTTTTTTATTGTTGATTTCTCAAACGATTGAGACGTGGCACTCATGTAGATCGAGCTTGCTTCTTCGTGTGTAAACACCATACTATTCATTAGAGATTCGTTCTCGTCCTCGTACCCGTCATTATCGTCCTCCTCAGACTCCTCTTCTTCTTCTTGTTGCTCTTTTTGCTCGTCAGCGTTTGTATCCGCCTCATCACCTTTATTTACGCTCGGTTTCAAAGTCTTTAACTTGACCTCTTTCACAACAACTTTCCTGGTGCCATTGATTGTATTCACTTTGATTTGTTCAACTTCCAACAACAAATCGGTGGAGTCGGAGACAATTTTTATTTTCAACCGGTTGAGTTTGATTTGTAATCTCAGGAGAGCTATTTCAACCGCTTTCTGCATGACTCCACCCAAAGTCGACGGCCTTTGCGACGCCGTCGAGCCCCGTCTACTCGAAGGTAGTTTCTTCTCATCTTCCTCATCTTCCTCATCTTCCTCATCATCGTTATTGTTATTGTTATCGGAGTCTTGGTCCAACATTATCGTGTTTGCCAAGTCGGCGGTGCTCTGCGCCAACAGAAACGACAAGTTATTAATTGTATCCTCTTCAATGTCAAAATCAGGCGACACGACGAGCTCAACGTCATTGGCATCGATATTGATTCCGCTGATCCCTGACACAGTAGTCAACTCCAACGAGCTAACCTTGCCGAACCTGAAATTACATCCGGGCAACTTATCCACCTTCTCTGGGTCTATGATGACATCCTTGAGGACGATATTGTTGAGTGAGACTTCTTCCAAGTTTGGCAAATCAATCTTTGAAAACAACGATAGCTGCTGTAAGACATATAGAAGGAGTCTCTTTTGTATATTTTGCGGTATCCATTGAGGACTCATTGGCGTTTATATCATGTGACGGTGGTGAGTAGTTTGTAATGCAGTTGTAATTGTAGTTGTAGTTGTTTGAATGTCGATAAACTTTTGTTGGGGTTGAGTTATGCAATTCGTTTAGGTGGGTGGACTATGCTTGGATTGCGTGTGTTTATGAGATATGCCAGGATTAAATGTGTGGGTCGGCTGGACTTTGTGGTTTATAATATACAGTGGCTACACTAGAAAGATAAAGTTGATTGCGTGAGTGACGTACAAAATCAAAATCAAAATCAAAATAAAATAAAAAATAAAAAAATTATAATATGTACATAATCAACTGCAAATTGTAATTCACATTGTTTTTGTTATACACAAGTTCCAAATGGGACGGGTTTCCAATTTGCATGCGGTTCAAGGCAAAACACCGTCTTTTGTCGCTTTCTAGCCGGTTCAGTGTTTTCGTTATTGTCATTGTGATCGTCCCCTAACAATTCATCTAGCGAAGGTGGTAGTACATTTAGTAAATCATTCTCTGGCTTGATCGAGCTGATCGAGCTGATCAACTCTTTGAGTTCTGAATCGTCACATTTCATCTGAAACTTTACCAACGCCTGCTTGAGTCCTAGCAACATCGACGGCGACAACAGTCGGCACATGTCAGTCACGCCAGCTACCAATTCGGGTGCATTGTCTAATTCAGCATCAACTAGGTAAGTTACCCATTTTAGCAACTGCGCAACCTCGTCATTTTGATCAAGTTTCGAAAATCCTAACCGCTTATACACCTGCGCCTGTTGTGTGTCTTGTCCGTTCGCATGCTTGCTTGTAACAGTTTTGCAAATATGGAGTAACAACTCAGACTCGTATCCTTTGACTAGTGGCTCATATAGCTTGATCAACAGTGGACTGAACTTGTTCTTCTTATATATAATATAATACTTATGGATTAAAACCGTCATAAACGAGTCACAATCATAACGACACGCATCTCGTAGATCATCAACACATTTAAGAAATCTCTCGTCATTAACGTTTTCTTTTCTAAACTTTTTAAACTCTTTTAACTTTTGGTACATGTCAAACTTTGCCAAAAACAGTTCAAACTGTTGCGCTTGGAATTCAACAACATTGGCAACTTTACCACCCAGCAAGGCCAACGCATCCCAAAAATTCACCTCCAACCATTTCAAAGCTTCCTGGCATGCAAACCGCAAAAACTCTAAACTAGGTAGACTCTCATGGGTACCCATGTGTCTCAATTCGACGAAAAACGCTGGCAAATTTAGTTGTCTAGCTATGACTTGCATTGGTAGAGCGAAATTTGCTTGTTGAAATGGATCTACCAA
The DNA here is from genome assembly GCA_030569255.1 of Insectozyma sakaeoensis. Classification (NCBI taxonomy): domain Eukaryota; kingdom Fungi; phylum Ascomycota; class Pichiomycetes; order Serinales; family Debaryomycetaceae; genus Insectozyma; species Insectozyma sakaeoensis. Next base: position 20,453 of record JAJMKJ010000007.1, on the reverse strand, counting down.
CCCATTCACAAATCGGATCAAGGCCATAGTGTAAGACGACTGTAGAACATTTGCGTCAATATCGTGGTGGCTGTCGTTATTGAATTGTGGATCACTAATTACAATGGATGTCAATAACGAAGTAGACTCGATGCCATGGGGTAGTCTCCCTCGTGATAACAAACCTTTCACTTTAAGTATCGCCCTCTTTCTGTTGTCTCCCCCCTCATAGTTGTAGAACCAGTTTTTTAGCTGTCTCAACTCATCCGGAGACTTGTACGCTGTGATTACCGGCTGCTTCATCCCATCTGGCAAGGAAAAAAAAAAAAAAAAGTGAAAACGAAACAGTGGGCCAAAAAAAGATAATAGCGCAGGGTCCAGCCCAGTTTCTTTGCTATGTAAATAGTTATATCACAATTACTTTGTCCTTATTGGGAAACATTTTAGTCCAAAATGGTATAAAATTTTATACCGCTGAATCGGAGGAACAAGAAGCTACTTTTTCAATCACGTTCATACCCGAAGAGAGAAGTGAGGGAAAAAAATATCAATGTGGGGTAGTAGTTTCCAAACTCAAACTTTATATAAGGTGGAAGTTTTTGGCACAAACAGTCAGTAATCAATGCTTGAATTGTCAGCTGGTGAGAATCCAATACCCGATTTCGAAGAAGCTTTACGTGTCATTAAAATCGACGAGTTCAACTATGTCGGTGCACATGTGCTAAGATTGCCAGTCAGTGCCGGTAGAGGCGTATATGGCGGCCACATGATTGCCCAGTCATTGTTGGTTGCAATTGAAAGTACCAAAAATGAAGCTACGGGACAGTTTTTCATCCCCGACTCGTACCATTCATATTTTATCAACGCAGGTAATTGGAGGTGTCCCATGGAGTATAAAGTTACAAAGTTGCACGATGACCATGATTTGGCAAAGCGATATATCCAAGTAGTGCAGCGCGGTAAGACTAGATTAACATGTGTAGTGATACTCCGAAGACCAGGCACTAGAGCATCATCATCATCATCATCATCATCAACTACGCCAATTGAAAGCATTGATCCACCGACAATCAGAAAGAAATACCCGGATCCAGATGAATTATATCAAGTCCAACATACTGATTTTGTCCGAAATTCGTTTGGACCAGAATTTTTAAATTACAAATTATGCCCCGACGAACTTAAAACTCCAGCTGCTGATACTTGGATCACCGTATTCACAGGTTTGAAAAACGTACCTGAGCCGGGATCAAAGTATGAAACAATTACCGAAGAGTTCCCCGATGCGTTGGGTACATTGCACACAATTGAAAAGACGATTCTAAGACCGAAAAAGTCACAATCTATGAAAAATTCGATATTTAATTACGTAGGGTTGGCTGAGATTTCCGATAGTGCATTTTTAACTACAATGGCACGGGTTTTGCACATACCGTGGTCGCCGAGTCTCGAAAGGGATGACGGGGAGTACGATGCTGAGACCGACGCAACGTATATCATGAGGTCGACGTTGAATGCAATGCATATTTTCCATTACAATGCAATGTCGCTCGACCATCATATTTATTTCCACAACGACGACTATGATCCAAAGGACGACACGGCGTTCGATGTGTGTAAGGACTGGTTGACGTTCACTTATCAGATGAAAAGGTTGAGTAATAACCGAACTTTGTGTCGTGGGTTCATGTTTAACGAGAAGGACAAATGCGTAGCTACAGTTGTACAGGAAGGGTTGACTATCGTATTTGATGGTGTAGGTAGCACTGCTGATAAATCACGTTTGTAGCGTAAATATAAACCAAAGTAGAGTATATCTCTGAACTGTTGTATAAACTACCCTATCAAACAGAGGTGAGACAGAGGTAATTCTTGGTCAAGGTATTGTCGCCAAGACAAGTTGTAGCTTGTGTTGATCAGACGATGTTACAAGTTTTTCAATTTCATAATCGTAAGTTCAGCCGCACTTCCAAAGGAAAAAGTATTACGATTTCTACCCAGAGATATATAAGTGAAGTTACTTGCCCACGTCCCCCCACCGATGCCACCCCAAAGTTTCCAAAAATGATACACAGGCATCCAAGCAAGAGGCGTGTCATAAAATCAAGACGTCAACTATACCAGCTACTCTCGATATTAACGATCTTGCGAAAGAAATCGATCCATTTGTTCAGGATCATAGTCTTGCAGAAATCATTTGTCAAATCGTTTATATTTGCCTATTTGTTTGAGGTCATACCCAAATTGATCAAGCGGTTGTTCAAGTTCAAAATTGACAAGTTGTATTCAGATGTATACCGAATCTTGCTCGAACCATTCAGCAAATCTAGGTTCCCTATATTCATGATTAAATTAGTAGGTACGATGAATGCGATCCATCCCGTACTTGAAAGACTTTTAAACTCACGTAACGTTAACAACGTCCCTTTTTGGGCAACTTTCGGCTCATCGCTAGTTGCATCACTAATCCATTTCCCCACATACCAGCAACTGAAAGTCAAAACAAATCGACACCTCACATTAGACTGGACTTTGGTCCTTATAGTCCGGGCATTGGACACTATCGTATCCTCGAAATTCCCAATTAATCATCGCATGTTTAAAAGCGAGTACGGTGACATACTTTTATTTACAGTGTCGTGTTTCTTCATCATGAATGCCTGGGTGTTTAACCCGCAAATTTTGGACCCGAGCTACTGTAACTGGATCACAAAAACGTCGGGTATAGACAAGGAAGTCACCGAGGGTATCAGGTATATAAGACAAGGCACGCTCGACTACCACCCCCACCGCCAATTAGAACACCAGGATCATTTTATAAACTATTGTCTCCGCAAGCAACAAGACCCCCGTATTGGCGATTTAACCACCCACGATAAGCTACCGTGTCAAGTGCTACATATGTTTAAAACCAAAAGTTGCAAAGCAAACGCAATGTATAGGTTCCTCAACACATTTAGATTTGGATTCAAGTTGTACTCGTCGTTGAACATATTCATATACATCTTCATTAAACGGTTCAAGGGGAATCCATTGAGAATCTTGACTAAAACCGTGCGATCCTCGTTGTTTCTAAGCTCGTTAACGGTTTTGTACTGGAGTGGTTATTGTTTTACGAGAAACCACCATTTTGAAAAAATAGCAAGTCAGAAACAATGGGAAATAATATCTGTATACGTGGGCAGTGCGTTGAGTGGACTCAGTATAATAATTGAGAAGCCGAATCGCAGAAATGAGTTGGCTTTATATTTAGCACCAAAAGCGTTAGCTACGTTTGTTGACCCAACAATTACTAATTTGAATTTGGCGCTAGAAGTGGCTGGATTCAGCATAAGCTTTGCAACTTTGATTGCGTATGCAAGATCGAATCCAAAGAAATTACGTGGGTTGGTCGGTAAAAGTTTGAGCTACATGGTATCGTAACTTTAATCGTTTGACGTGCAACAAAAACAAAGCAAAAGGCGACACACATGTTGACAAACTAACCGTTGTAGTTGTGTGTGAGTTTATATGCACTCCTTAGGTTATTGTGACTAAGACATATTAACGTTTTATGCTGACAAATTTCCCTGTTGTGACACGACGATGCCGCACCGAAGCCACGTGACCCAATCACCCCGATAAGAAAAAAGTGGCGATGGAGAGGGGTAGGACAGATGGAGTATTAGCAGTGAGAAAAATAATCTGTTGCCCCTCTTTCAACTGAAGGCAAACAAGAAAACAGACGATGGCACAACGACTTTAAGCTAATGCATAGAATGACAAGGTGTGTGTGTACGTGTGTGCAACAAAACGACAAAACGATAAAATGATAAAACGGTAAAACTGATAAAAGTATAATTGTGGTGATTACATAATAGATTACATTTTAACCTCGGTAGAACATCTTGCCCTGCGATATAACTTTTTGGTGCTTGATGATGCAAAAGCCTAAAATTTCAAATCTATTTTGATTATATATAAATATATACAAATATCTCTACAATATCAGCATCGCTGCTTCCTTCACTTGATTATTGATTTATTAACTTCTTGGTTCACTATTTCATTTTCCACACATTTACAATGGATAGATTACAAGCACAAGTGTACAATGCCGACAAGCCGGTAGCTAAATTTGAAGCAAAGTCAGCTGTCAAATTGATCAAAAAGGAAGGCGACAACAAGCTAATATTCGAAGGTATACACCCAGTTGAACCATTTGCTCCCCATGCAAGAGGCACGTATGGCGGGGATTTCTTAGCACAAGGATTAAACGCACTCTGGGAAACTGTCGATAAGGATTTCCAACCACACTCATTACATTCCTACTTTGTTAAAGCAGGCTCAGTCGAGTCGAATCTCAGATGGGAAGTCACAAAGATTAGTGATAGTAGAAACTTTGCCAATCGATTAGGTATGGCTTATCAAATACACACAAACCAGATTGTGTTTACTATACAGGCATCATTTGCGAAAAACAACGATCATACAGTTAAGGATAAACAATACCAGGAGGACTTGAAGTTGGGCAAAGAGATTAGATCGATTCCATTCGAATTCACAAGACAGCCAAATGAACGGTTTTTTAAATTAAGAGACAAGATTGATGATTTAATGTACATTGAACACACAAACGATAACATTGCAAATGCATTCCCACCCGATTTGTTAAAAGACACCAAGTCATTAGATTTGAATAATGTTGGAAATCAGGAGTTTGGACTATTTGTTAAAGCTTTGGATAATTACTCATTGGGTAAAGATTTTGTCAGACAGAGTCATTTGGGTTTAACTTTTGTTAGCGACTCATTGTGGTTAGCTTCCATTGTTAAAATACTAGGCACAACCCTTTTGGAAGAAAAGAATTTCTTTAGAGTCAGTTTAGACCATTCGTTATACTTCCACGATTCTCAATTTGACTCTAGTGAGTGGTTATTTTTAGATTTCAGATTTTTAAGAATGGGTAATCATAGATTGTTGGCAGTGATAAATTGGTTCACCTTGGAAGGTAAATTAGTTGCAACTGCTACCCAAGAAGCTTACGGTTTCCTCACCAAAGACATGATCAACACAGCTAATAAATTGCACGAATCAACAACGTCGAAATCATCATCGGTTCAAACAGCTAAATTGTGAGAATGGAAACAAAAGTGATATTTATAGATTTTACGGAGTTTAATATAATGTAGTATAACAATGTTAATGCCCCTCCCCCGCCAATTCAGTACTATGCGTGTGCGTAGGTGTATAACCGATATATTTTTCTACCCCATTCTACCACGGAGTTATCAAATCCCCCGCGCATTTGTGACGTTAGCGTTTTGACAATTTGAAATATAAATACACTTTTAAAACACTTTTATTTTGCTCTTACTTTTATCTTCCTTTTTTGATGGAATGACATGAATTTCTCAAGATCAAAGCCAACCGAATCCAACGTCTTGGATGTAACTGCAAAATACGGTATTGTCAAACTACGCGATCATGAATACAAAGGCATTAACCCCTTGCCATTGCCCAGTCGCAAAGCAAGAGGTGCATACGGTGGCTCGATAGTTGCACAAGCAGTGTTGGTTGCAATCAAAGACACACCAGAGATATACAAGCCAAACTCCTTACACTCCTTTTTCATCAAAGCTGTCAACGGACAACAACCGGTTGTGTGGGTGGTTGAACTCGTATCCCAAGGCAAATCATTTGTAAACAAAATGATCAAGGGATTCCAAAATGACAAAATCTGTTTCTACTGTGAAATATCCTTGACGAGCAAAAACTCAATCAAACAATTTGAATTTGAATCAAAACCAAATAAGAATTTCAACCATTACAGATTTGACTTTGACAGGTTGAAAACGTATTATTTCAGTAATTTAGACATCAATCTCAAGTTCTACCCTGACGACTACGATCCAGCCAACAACAACAACTTTAGTTTCTTAATCAAATGGGGAAGTAACGACAAGGGAGGATCGATTGTGAACTGGAAACAAGAGTATAAATACGTTGGTGTTACAGCCATCACCGACTGGATAATGTCAGACAACTTGTTGAGTAAGTTGATAGATGATGATTTCGAAAACAAGTTTAGCACATCGTTGGATCACTCAGTCTATTTCCACGACGACAATTTTGAAGTTTTAGACAAGTGGTTTCATTGGGAACTACACATGAAACGCATAGGCCATGACCGGGCCTTAGTCAGAGGCGAGCTATTCGACATGGATGGAAGACATATAGTAACAATGTTTCAAGAAAGGTTGTTTATTGTTGAATTCAAACTTTAATTAATTAATTAATTACTTGCTTATTGTTAGTAGCCGTGGGTAGTCAATAGCTGTATTTGTTTGGTGATGTGTCGCCAAGCATGAGGCACTTTGACGTACTTTTCAACTGTACATGGCGACTAACCTCGGCTCGTGATTATATAATTTTGCAATTAGTTAATTTATTTTTTTTCTACTGCAAGATTTCAAATATTAGAAATTTCCACACTACAAAGGACAAAAGGCAAAGAATAGAGAAGAATAAACAAAGAACAAAGAACAAAGAAGAAAAGATACAGATTAAGGATACAAAGGTTATCAGAGAAAATTAGGAGATAGAGAGATCTAAAAATTGAGGCATCAAAAATTTGGAATTTAAATACAATACCAAAGCCTCATATAAACTTAAATTACTGATTAGCACAGTGATTTTTATCTATTTATTTATTTATTTATTTATTATTATTATTTATTATTCAGATGGAACAACCTCAAACTCACCAAAGGATCGAAGACGTGGATGTACAGGCTATATACGAGACTGAACAGCTAGACCAATATACCTACAAGGGCAGATATCCGTTACCAAAACCAACTTCAAAACATAGAGGCGTTTATGGCGGCTCGTTGGTTGCACAAGCTTTATTAGTAGCTATGCAATCAGCAGGCCCCCAATTCAGACCCCACTCGTTGCACTCATATTTTGTGAGAGCGGTGAAGGAGGAACCAATTTTATGGAAAGTCGAGTTCATATCCAATGGGAACAATTATTCTAATAGATTGGTCAAAGGTCTTCAGGATGACAAAATAGTGTACACGGCAAACATATCGTTAACTAAAAGATATAAAGGTAACACGTTTGAGTTTTACAAGCCTACTGAGCCGGAGTTGAACCATTTTTCAAGATCTAAGCTGTGGTCGCATAACACAAGAGTCCACATTGAAACAAGAACGTTTGACTCGTATCAGTCGGAAGAAACTTGTTCATGGTTCACCAAATTTGGCGTTTCGGGTAAAGAGACGATCAACGGGGTCGATGACCAGTTCAAGTACGTTGTATTGTCGTTGCTTACTGATTGGATCAATTTGCAGGCACTATTGACCAATAACCAGTATGTGAAACAAGTGATTGAGACCGATCAGTTGAAACACGCCAAAGTTAACGTTTCGTTGGACCATTCGCTATATTTCCACGACGATGATTTCAACCCCTTGGAGTGGGTCGGGTTCCAACTGAAATGCAGTAGGTTTAGCCATGATCGTGGGTTAATCGTTGGTGAAATGTTCAACACCAGAGGCAAACACATATTGTCAATTGTGCAAGAAAGATTGTATGTCACAAACCAAACTAATGCGACAACAAATACAGAAGCGACAAATAAGATTATAGCCGAACCCAAATTATAGATGTATAGAAGGAAGGAAAAAAAAAGAGAATAGATATCTGAGTAGAAACCCTGCGTGTGTAGACCAATTTGCACAAATGAAAAGTGGAGACAGTCAGTGGTGCTTTGTGTAACATTCAAACTTTGATACTCTCTCTTCCATTTTACTTTTTCATATTCAACTTTGTTTGTTATTATTCTTTTTTATTCGTTTTCTTAAATTGTCTTTATGGCTGGAGATTCATCAGATTTCAATTATAAACGCGGTGAGGTGGTTGATGTTGAACAAGAGTTTGGGGTAACCAAGATATCTGATACAAAATACGTTGGTAAAAAGCCGTTGATCCTCCCTGGCCCTAAGGCACGAGGTGTTTATGGGGGCAGTTTAGCGGGGCAAGCTTTGTTAGTAGCAATGGACTCGGCTGGCCCCGAGTTCAAACCGCATTCATTACACTCCTACTTTGTCAAAGCGGGAAACCCAACCATACCAATTGAATGGCAAGTGGAGAAGATCAGCACCGGCAAGACATTCTGCAACCGTAATTTAAAAGCAGTTCAGAATGGTCAAATTGTCTTTATTGCTAATATCTCGTTGACGAAGAAGAACTCCTTGAAGGAGGCCGAGGCAAAGTACAACCAATATTACTCCAAGATTCAACAGTCAGCAAAGGATGGTGACGTTGGCGACGAAGATGACGATACCAGTGAAGATCGCGCACCTACAAAACCTTTTGGGTTCCAAACTCCCCAGCACGAATGGCTCTCGAGGAAAGATTTGGACCAGCTACCAATCAGCGACATTGAGTCGAATTTCTTGATATATCTCAAACTCTTTCCTGAATTTGTCTCGTTGGACAAGACAAAGCACGAAGAACAGTTGTCGGTATCCGATCGCAGGTTGAGTTTTTTGATAAAATGGGGCATTGAGAATGAACAAGGGTTTAACCAACCGTTGAAAAACGTTGATGCAAGATTTCAATTCGTTGGCTTGGCTAACTTATCCGATGCGCTATACTTGAATGCAATCACGAGGATCTTGAGAATTGAGGATTTCCCAGTGGATGATCATGCAGGTGCTTATTTCTCGGTCAGTTTGGACCACGTCGTTTATTTCCATGATGATGATTTCGACGTAACCCAGTGGATGGGTCTTAGTTTCAAGGCGATAAGATTTGCGCACAATAGAGTTATGATTGAGGGGGAAATATTCAACTCGAAAGGTGTCCACATTGCAACAATCATTCAAGAAGGTTTGGTGATGTTGGATGGTAAAGAGAAAGCAGCCAAATTGTAGAATTCATGATGTATGCAGTTAGACAAATAGAAGTATAGAATAAAGAAACCAGGGCAACCTAAAGAGTAAAAAGTAGTAGTAGAGTAGTAGTAATGGTAGTTGTCTGATCTCAGCTATTCAGTTGTGAGATTTTCTACAGAAAAACAAGATTTCACCATTTTGTATTCGCGATTTTCATGACATTGCCAACCTCACTTGACCTACTGCATTTCAATGAAACGACATTGACGAATCTACTAAACCAGTTGAACAAAGTTTACTCATTGAATAGCTTACTCATAATCGATCCGGTGTTATCACCACTATTAAACAAGCTAACGCCATTCCAAAACATCAAGGATTCAGCAAAGTGTCAGAATGTAATATGGTTAAACAACGATTTATTCAACGTGCCCAAGGATTTAGTCATGGGATACTCGAGTTTGATCATTTTATTCCCCGAGTCAGATGAAAATTTGGATTTAGTTGATCGATTCTACCACAAATTCACCTCGATGAAGTACCATTTCATAATCAACAATTGCACCAGACATTTCCTGCTATTATTGAATGATAAACTAGGTGGCATTTTGGACTTTGAAAAGTTGGCTCAAATCGATCGCGTGTCAAGTATGAGTATAACGTCAAAGGTCAAGTTGCACAACTGGCACTCGGGTCCTATATACACTGAAGACATATTAGTATGTGACGTTGACTCGTCACGGAGTATACGTGACTATTTCAACGTTCCGATATCGCAAGTTGACCAATTATCAGATGCATTGATTGCCTTATTGTTCACTGGTATTACGCCAACATCTCATCAGCATTTGTTGAAAATACGAAACATTTACGGTAAAGGTAATTTTTCAGACGTTTTCATCAACCAGTTGTTGAACTCTAAATTGGACCACTTTTACAATTTGAATTTCACCCCCTGCGAAACCGATTTCTATTTGAATCAGTTTAAAAGTAACACTGATGTGGTGGTGGTGGAGCGGAACTTGGACTTTATGTCTGTGATCTTGAACCAGCTAAACTACAATGGCATCTTGAACGACTTGTTTAAAATCAAGTTTGAAACCATTATGGAAACGGAAGTTAACAAGAGTTTAGTCAATGATCACTTGTACAACCGAGAATTGAAACATTTAAACTTTGCATCCATTGGATCGCGGTTAAACACATTGGCAAAAGTAGTTCAGCAACAGTACAAGTCTTCAAAAGACACCAATGAGAATTTGGACGACGTTAAAAATCTAGTTTCGAGTTTGGGGAATTTGACATTACAGCAAGAATCAATCAAGAAACACACAATTCTAGGTGAAAACATCTTGACTAAAGTCGAGACTTTGCTGAAGGAGTTTATCAACTTCCAAAACGACTTGTTTGAAATGGATTACAAACTACAGATTTCAAAGCTAAAGTATTTCTTGAATAAGAAAATCGACAAAAATTTAATCTGGTCAAGCATAATCGCCATTAGTATCATCAACGACGGGATATTGAGCAAAGATTTAGACTGGTTAAGCTCGGAAATCCACGAGAATTACGGAATGAAGGCTAGTTTCAGCCTTGAAAAAATGATTGAATTCAATTTAATTCGTGTAATTGAAGAACCTTCATCAAATGACTTTTTGTCAACTTTGGGATTGACAAAGAAGGGCGTCAGCCAGCAACCGATATTAGCCGAGGATGACTCGATCATATCTGGTGGCAAAGTGACTTACAAGAGCAATTACGTCTTGATTGATAAGTTCTGGAACCTACACCCGTTGGAAGACGAAGAGCCCAACCCAGACTCCACCAGTTTGCTAGGTCTATATCCCAACCCATCCTTCACATTACCTGGGAACACAGTGCCGCTAATTTTCCGACTTGTTGAGTCGTTGTACTCGCGAGACTTTTTGAAGTATAAGCCGGTTGCAAATTTGCAAAGACGTCCGAATTGGGATAATTTGGGGGTAACTTCAATGTTTGCCGGCAAAACTGTGGATTTAAACTTTGAAAACGTGAATGATAATAACTCAAAGTATATCATTTTGGTGGTTATTGGTGGTGTGACAAGAAGCGAGTTGACTTGTTTCAAGTATCTACAGGAAAAATTCGATAAGCAGGGGTTGAACAAGCGAATTATAATCCTAACAAGTTCGATAATCAATAACCAGGACTTGTACAAGTTTGTAGACTCGGTATAACAGTGGGAAGCTAAAACATGTAGATAGAACCCCACCACCACCATCACTGGTTGGACTCCAGCATGAAAATCATGTTGGTGGTGACATCATGGTGTCATCGTGTTTTTTATTTAAGAGGTCATAAAAGTCGGGGGAAACATGTTTCCATGACAATAATAAATATGTAGTTATATATTCAATGCAATTTGGTAATATCAAGTTTAAGAACTTTCAGCTTCCTTCTGTAATTTCAATTGTTTATAGTAAGCTTCTCTTTTAGCGACGATTGGTTTGTGTTCAAAGTTCCAGTATAAAGTGGCCAAAGCGAAACCAACACCAAATCCAATTGAGATGTCAGTTATAATTTTTCTTTTCAAAGTACCTGTGATTGGAGCAATAGCCATTGTTAGATAGTAGTAAATGTATCCTAGTGATATTTCAATCTGGCTATATTTTTTTTCTCTTTGTTCCCTTACTACTCTTTGATTTTGCAGTAGTGTCTCTACCGGTGTCCTCAACTATCAGCTCATTCTATGCGCTAACCAATGAGAAGTTACCCGTATACAAATTTTCGTATAAAGTACACGTACAACCATACTAGTGCTAGCCATAAAAAAAAAAAAAAATACTACAGTTCAAGAGACAGTGTTAGGCAATCATGTTATCTAGATCTTTAAAAGTTTCAGCAAACCCAGTCAGAATCTTGACCTCATCCATCATACCAAGAAGAGCATTCCAACAAACATCTAAATGTTTGAGTGGATCAAACGAACATCACAATGAAATGGCAAACGTCTACGGCCACCCAAAAGAAGGTGTCTACTCAAACTTGCCATTCCAAGTCAAGAATAGAAAATATATCCCATTTTCAGTCTACTACTGGGGTGTTTTGGGCTTCTTCTTTGTTTTCCCAGCTATATCATCATACATCCAAATGAAGAAGTCAGGTTCATTCAATACTGAATAGATTTGAGTTTATGACCCACCGTTTATTGCATTGTGTATATTTGAAATAAAACACCAAATTACTGAATCAGTCCCATATGTAGTATAGAGGTTGCAATAAAACTTGCTTGGGGAAACAGATTTGTTTCATCTACTTTTATGCTATCTGTACTAATTGTTGTCTTTGTACATAGGAGGTAAGAGATAAAAGTGGCATGCGACTCAATTCATCGTTATCATCTATTCAATTATCAAATCTAACAGACTTGGTTCGCGCCGGTGTGTCCTGCTGCTTCATCACCGACTTAATGTTAGGTGACGGCAAGACTTGTATTGGCCCTGAATTCTGTAGCCCCATCGGCAGCGTACTGCCATTTTCTTGTGCTTGGACGTTGTAATCACCAAAACTCTCTTCTTTCAACCCTTCAGTTTGCAAATTCTTTGTCGATTGAGGTGGTGTAGGTGGCCGTATCGCAGCTGACTCTGCTGAGTTGGTAGAAGCTGCCGAGTCGGGTATAGCAACGTCAGACGGACCGCCAACATTCAACGGTACTTCTGGGGTCAATGGGTCAGAATTTGTGCCTTGTTTTGGGTGTGAGGCGTCGTCCTGACTATTGGGTTTTCGTCTCTTTGGCGCTGGCTGTTCTATTTCAACTGTTGATGGTTTCTTACTACTACTGCTGTCAGAGTCAAGTTCAATCATTTGGGGTGGTGAGGTACTCTCCGGTTCGTCAAAGGTAATATCGTCGAGCTTGATGTTAAACCCTAGATTATTATTCGCGGGGTTCAAGTCCTTGTCATCCAAGTTGAACGAAAAGCCTAAACTGTTGGCTGGCGGCGGTTGAGGTGTTGGTGAAAGTGACTTTTTTGTTTCAGTTGCAAGTGGTTTTGGTTTTCCCTGCGGTTTGATATTCTTGGGTTTTGCAACTTCCTTAACTGGGATTTTTCCAAACGATTTAACCAATTTAATTATATCAACCTCGGACGTTTCAAGGAAAAACTCCAGTCTTGGTTTGTAATTAATCACAACCCTGTTTTTTTCATAAAAGTCATTAATTTTCTGTTTTAGTTTTATTTGCTCCAACTTTTTATTATACCTACCCCTGATTTTTTGCGCTAGAGCCTTTGATTTTTCAATCCATATCGCTTGCTTATTACTTTCCTCGTTTATCCCATTGACAACTTCGTCAAACGACTTTTTGTACATTGGTATGAGCTCCCTAAATCTAAACTGGTTCATGTCTACGTCATCCATCGTTGTATTTATCCTTTCAATCAACTCATTCCTCCTTATCTCCGTTTCGTGTAAAAACTGCTTTTCTTTGCTGGGTAGGAACTTGCCCTCGTGAGCCACAAAAGCTTGTAGTATGTTGTTCAAACTAAGTATAAACTTTAACATTTCCTTAGCTTCGTGGGCAAGGTATTCGGGCGACACGTTGGCAGTATAGTTCTGCGCCCTCGAGTAGTTCTTTATCGTGGTTGCCTTCTCCAAAAACTTACCAATGGAGTCCAAAATAGGTTTGGGGAAAAGATTTGTGTTTGCATTTTGGTTTCTTGCATTCACCCACGTTATGTACAATGTTTGCAAGCTGCTTCTTGTCTTTTGATTACTCAATTGGAAGCTGTTAACAAAGTTATTATACAAGTTGGTTGAAAACAAGATATTATATGGATTACCAACAATCTTACAAATTGAATCCATCAAATATAAGTAAGGTAATTTATTATTGACGTTTTTTTCAATTTTGGACTCAATCGTACACACAATATCTTGGGCATCCTTGATGTTTTCGCTTGCAAATTGTGTCAATGTCTGGATTTCTAGTCTTGTGTTGCCTAAATTTATTAGTTTTTTCTTAAAATCTTCAAGATTCATTTCAAAGGATTTTTGATATTACGGTATTAGATTGAATAAACAAATAATGATTACTGATTATTTGTTTGTTGAATCCAATAATAGAAGTTATAAATGTTTGTAGTTTTTTGTTTGTTATTTGTTTTAGTAATATTTGGTTCTTTTTTCTTCAAGTATTTGTGATTAGAGGGTCACTGTATCCAAAATAAAAACATTTATAGATTAAAAAAATAGATTGATTATAAAAATCACTGCTGTGATAGATGGTTGTTTTTTTTTTTTTTTTTTTTTTCGCTCTCTTACACTCTCACTCTCCCATTCTTTTGTTCTGTCTAATATCTTTTTTTTTTTTGTCACAAATGACAGGTCGAAAACCGCGTCACGTGGCAATTTTTCATTTTGCGTTTCTAAAGTACGGAGATATGTCACTACGATGTCTGAAGCTTTGGATAACCGATGCTGGTTTTAGTATTCGTTGGTTGTGACTGATTTTGGGCTTGATATAGCTACTACTACTACTTCTGCTTGGCTGTCCAACCTTCATATTTGCCATGATTCTCGAGGTTAGCTGGTTGGTAGTAAGTGACCTAACGCGATTTGGGAAGGTTGTATCTTCGTATCTTTTGATTTCGTCAATTTTAGTAGACTCGGCAAAGAATGATGGGCTCTTTTTTGGCGTTGAAATTAGGGGCGATTCACTTGTTGGCATGGCCTTTTGTAACGATTGCTGGTGGAGTTTCTCGATGAATGAGGCCAGATCTATTTTCCTCGGGTTTGTCTCCTTTGATGGTGTTTGTAATTGGTGCTGATAATTCCTTTGCTCTAATTTATGGTTCAACTTGTCAATCTCTTCATGTAAACTACTAACTTGATCTCTGTATTTATTCAACTTTGAAATTTCTTCTTCTGCAGCAACGAGAAACTCCTTTTGTTTTTGATTCTTTTCCATTAAAACCGCATTTGTTTTCTTTAATTGGATAACCTGTTCTACCAACGAAACATACTGGAAATTTAGCGAGCTGTTTAATGAGTCGATTTGTTTGGGAATTGGGGTGAAGAAACATTTGACATCAGCGGGCAAATCCTCGTCAATGCAAACTATAGTTGTATTGGATGAGTTGCAAATGGGGCAGAATATGGTTTCAGACTGTGACAAGAATGAATTAGCTATGTTAAATTAGTATTTGTCAAAATATGATATTGGTCTTGTGTAACGTACCGGTTGGTAAATGGTCGCTGCAAATGATGTGGGCGCAAGAAGTGAGATATAACTTGGTGGTCGATGAGTCTAACTCTTGATAATCCTTAAAACATATTCCACAATATAAGAACGGTTGGTTGAAACAAGTAGTGTGGTTCATCTTATGGGGACATATCTAATAAACTTTGCAACCAAATTTTGGTTTTTTTTGTCACGTTTTCCTAAATCTGAAACTTTCTAGCAACAATACAAAGTTTAAATGTGTAGAAGCTGATCTCACTAATATCAAACGTTTCACACCATAGTCCCACCTAAGATTGAAAAATATTGACATTTAGACTTTTTGATCCTAATTTAGATTTTAATAACTTTAAAAATTGACTAATTATCAACACTGCTTATTTGTTGTAACACATTTGGATTAACGAGCTGGTGGCATTAGACAATCTGAAAACAAGTCTCAATATCAATACCAATAAGTCTTGCAAAATAATCCTATCGCCGTACGCTTTGTGCTTTGTGTCCGCCATCTATGGTTTTCTATATCTTGATTTATATTTTGGCCTGTTAGCGGCCAAGACCTTTGCGGACCGGCGCTTATCCAAATTACGAGCGCTTGACTCAGAGGAAAAAAAAAAAAGGTTAAATTTTTCAACATTTGATAAAAGGATTTTACTAAATTATACTTATCAACCATGATTAGAGCTAGAGCAGTTAATCGCACGCTTTTATTACAGGGTCATTTGCGTTCCTTTTCATCGACTTCATCAGTCTTGGCTAAAATCAAAGTCAAGAACCCAATTGTTGAATTAGATGGGGATGAAATGACAAGAATCATCTGGCAAAAGATTAAGGACGATTTGATCCATCCTTATTTGGATGTTGATTTGAAATACTATGATTTAGGTATTTTGAACAGAGACAAGACCAACGATCAAGTCACCATCGACTCAGCTAAAGCAATACAAAAATACGGAGTTGGTGTTAAATGTGCTACCATCACCCCAGATGAGGCTAGAGTCAAAGAATTCAACCTCAAGAAAATGTACGTGTCACCAAACGGTACAATCAGAAACATTTTGAACGGTACTGTTTTTAGAGAATCAATCATCATTCCCTGCGTACCAAGATTGGTCCCTGGATGGAAGGAGCCCATCGTTATAGGCAGACACGCACATGGCGATCAATACAAGGCAACCGATTTGGTTATAAGTGAACCAGGTACTTTGGAATTGAGATTCACGCCTAAAAACGGCAGCAGCGAACCACAGACTCATAAAATTTACGAATACTCAGGCCCTGGCGTTGGGTTAGCCATGTACAACACCGATGAGTCAATCAAAGGATTTGCTCATTCGTCATTCAAGATGGCATTGTCGAAAAACTTGCCACTCTATTTATCAACCAAAAACACCATTTTGAAAAAGTACGATGGTAGATTCAAGGATATTTTCCAAGAAATCTACGAAACCACCTACGCCAAACAATTTGAAGCACAGGGATTGTGGTACGAACACAGATTGATCGACGATATGGTTGCACAAATGATTAAGTCAAAAGGTGGGTTTGTAATGGCTCTTAAAAACTACGATGGTGATGTCCAATCAGATATCGTTGCCCAAGGGTTTGGATCGTTGGGATTGATGACTTCAGTGTTGATGACACCAGATGGCAAAGCATTTGAATCCGAGGCCGCTCACGGTACCGTTACACGTCACTTTAGACAACATCAACAAGGTAAAGAAACAAGTACAAATTCAATTGCATCCATCTTTGCTTGGACAAGAGGTATTGCGCAAAGAGGCAGATTGGACGAGACACCTGAAGTTGTCCAGTTTGCAGATAAATTGGAAAAAGCAACCATCGACACCGTGCAACAAGACAGAATAATGACTAAAGATTTGGCTTTAGCCATGGGTAAAACCGACAGAGAATCGTATGTAACAACCACTGAATTCTTGGATGCAGTTGCAAACAGATTGAAAACTGCTTGAAAGGTATATTGAATATCAAGGACCTTCTTATTATTATTTACTCTTGCTTACTTTATCAAGGACCTTCTTATTATTATTTACTCTTGCTTACTTTGTTTCTCTTGAGAGTATTCCAAGTACTCCCATAAGTAAATCAAACCGTAATATGAACCTATAGATAACCCGCATATTTTGAGGAATGGTTTCAGAAACTGTCTGTAGAACGCATTGTGTGGATTCAAGGGCAGCTTCTGTTTAACTCCGTTACTGTATAATCTGGTAATGATAGTTTGTTGATTGAGTGGTTTGATCGACGACATGTGTGGAAGAAGTAGCTATTTTTGGTTTCCACTATACATTTTTTTTTTTTTTCCGTTGTGGTTTTAATTTATTTTTTTGAATTTTACCTGATTCCGTTAATGCATATATGTACGTATGTGCGTACTTGTTTATTTATTTACTTGTTTACTTATTAATGTCGTTTCGAGTGCTTTGTGATTGGAAATGTAGACTCTTATGTAGCAATCATACCAACAAAACTAGACTGCAAAGAACAAAGACATAAACATTGGCCTGATTGAGCTGGCTTAAAATAATAGCACGACGATTCCTGGTTGTCATTGTGCACTTGACATTGGATATCGTGGTTTGTTTAAGCTCTTTGGGTTTGGTTTGCTATGATTTCCTTATTTCACCAGATGCAGAAAATGGTTGCGATTTTGTGCTATTGCTCCCGCTGACTTGGAGATAAATCTGAAACATTGCAATTTCTAAAACACATTGTTCCATAAACAACTATTTATTCCTCGTGCAGATATCATGACTGGGCGATAATAAATTCCGATTCGAAGGAAGCACCAGTTTACGTTCCTAGAAACTTACCTTTCACAAAATAGTGATTCTAAGAAAACAAAAAACTAAACACTTTTACCAGCTCAGAATTGGAGCCTACAGCAACCAATGGGGTCAGTGGTGGATGACCCACCATCACAGTGTCTGTTTAAAAGTATACAATATACCTTCAATATACAAAGATTCAAGTGAGACAACCGATAACCCTTGTCCCATTTTAACGCCTTTGTTTTGGTCTTTTTTAGTTTCCTAAACCGTATTCCTTGATTTTTGTAATATAGCAACACTCAAAGTAGCCGAGTCTAAGATTCACGGGCGAGCAAGCTCATCTAGATACGCACAAGTTGCTAAAATCAAGAGGATTTGAGACAAAATCTGAGACAATCGACCGCAAATTGAGAAACTACAGCGAGTAAGACATGCTTGGGATACGAGTCCCAAGTCTGACTATAATAACAAGAGCTAAAGAGAGAATGAAAAAAAAAATACGGGGTGTTGATAGTGGCCACGGGCTACTAACTCAGCAACATACATTTTCCACAAATTTAACAGTGGTAGGGATTTTCGAGACTAAAACATATATCATGGTTGGGAACCTTACACACATAGTTAACAAGAAGCAAAAAAAGCTGTATGTGGGTGTATTTAGAATTGTTTGTTTAGTTTTTATGCCTCAAGCGTAAAGTAGTCGGTGCAAACCTTGCATGAATGTCTCACTTTTAGCACATTGTAATTGATTAAATTGACTAATTGTAATAATAAAGTTAGATAATGTCTCAAATCAATGTGTAGCGGCTCAAACCTCCGATTGTTCTCCTACACGCTCAAGTCTCCATTAGAGTTGATGTCGCATTCATATGGGCAATGTTTTACCTCAATGTATCATCACTCTTTTTATATGTTGTTTTGTTTGTTTACTCTAACAGAGCCTACCCTCATCTGGAAACATGAATCCAAACCAGTGTCAGCTTGTTTTCCACAGCAAACTAAATTTGGCCATCCCAACTTACGAAAGACGTGTTAATAGGTTTGGAAGGAAATGTGCCCTCGACAAGTGGCTAGTTTGCTTACACCTGGATTAAGCAACATCTCGTAAACAACAGATTACATTTGATAACGGACTATCGAGTTTGATCTCTCAATTCCGCCAACACTTTTTAGAAAAAAAAAAATTATATTTTTTATTTTTTATTTTATTTTTTCTATTTTATTTTATTTTAGTTTTGTCTCCTTCTTCGTGATGCGACATGGATAAAATTAGACGCTGGAACGGAAAACAAAATAGTCAACGCAGCATACACAGTTAAAAATTTGAAAATATAGTCCGTCCGTGAATGTGAATTTTACTTTGATTACATTTGGGAAATCTAAGGTTTTTTAAATATGTGTGTCTCACGGAATGTTTGAGCCGTGTATGTTTTATTAGCGAACTCCGCTGTTGGTGCAAAACTTACACACGTAGATGAAAAGTGGCCCCGAGATTCAGAAACAGGCCCACTTGGAAACAGAGAGGAGGATATGCTACTTGGACCAACAAAGATTTGTTAAATTGTTTTAAATCTGAGAGATGAGTTGATTGTGAAACATTTGATGTCATCATGTCTCGTTTCTATTGTGTTTGTGTCATCCAGTTCGAAATACAAAAGTTTTTAGCTTGCTACTTTGTCCAATATAGCAGCAGCACCTCCTCTACCGTGTTATTATTTTCTTCATTTACACCGGCGAATTTCATGTTTGGCTCAGGCACTACTCCCAATTGATAAACGGCAGTTTTAACCTGTATTAGTTGTCAATACTTTTACGAGTTGGTTAGACATTTGGACATTGTAAAACACTGTTGATGCCATGTCTCACCTCGAAGTTCCTCCTCCTCATCATCTTTGGTTTCATGATGGCTTATTTTTAAACTAAATAAAAATAAATAATAAATTTTTATTTCCATGGTTTTTGCCCAGGCAAACAAGGATATGTCTCCTCTGGCGTTATAATTGTTGTTTCACCCCAAACTATCGGTGGATTCACACCACTTGATGATCAAGGTAAAATAGCACACACATTTTAATTCTATTTTCTGCACAAAGAGACATACATACATAAATACATACTGGGTACAGCAACAATGCAGTAGTATATCGACTGATACGGGCAGAGCAACTATCGCGGGCGTCGTCAGCTATTGAGCGATGTTTCGACCAAAAGGATAAAAGCAAGCACCAACAACGACACAGCAAACAAAAGATATATATACGCGTATAATTTTGTAAATGTTGTTGGATGGTTGATATCGAGATTAAAGTTGTAGTGAGTATGATAAAGTATGGAAAGTCTAAGTCTAGAAACGATACTCTAATTCTATTATTTTATCACCACAGAGAGATATATACACTAACTATGCCATCGGTTCCTCTAGCGTCACCCTAACCGGTGGAAGCAATTTTATTTCTGAGTACCGCGACCTTTACAATTGCTGCACCCCAGGAATTTTTTTTTTTTTTTTTTTTTTTTTTTTTTTTTTTTTTTTTTTTTTTTTTTTTTTTTTTTTTTTTTTTTTTTTATTTTTTTTTATTT